>PITA01030723.1:0-16136 GCA_004023965.1 Spilogale gracilis | reverse complement strand
GCAAATGGGAACTAGGGTAATCTAGGGAGGGAAACGAAACAACAGAGATTTTGAACACAGAAACAAACTGAGGGACTTGGAGGGAGGGGGGTGGAGGGATGGGAGAGCCTGGTGGTGGGTACTGGGGACACCTAAAGCGGGGAGCACTGGGTGTGGGGAATGGGGAATGAATCTTGAAACACTGGGAAAAAAAATTTAGGAACAATAAAAAAAAAAAAAGAATTTGAGGAAAGAAAAAAAAAAAGAAAAAAAGAAAAAAAAAGAAATTCAAAAAAGGAAATAGGAAAAGCTTTATCAAGTAGTCCCTTGGATTATCCAAATGACCTTTCTTCAGTCATTTTCTTGATTTAAGTTACTCAGTCTTTTTGTGCTTTTTCCCTTAAGCACCTGTATCTGTTGTTATTTTTGTTGACTATGATCTTAAACTTCCTGTGTTACAGGACATATTATTTCTAACATGGAAAATGATGAGGACGGGTGCTTATATATGATAACAAATCTGGGTCTTTGCTGCATTTTTATCCTTCTCCTAGTCTGCTCTGATTGCTTGGACTTACTGTCCCCTTCATATCCTGTTATCAGTGCATGGAGGGATAGAATAATCAACTACATTGTGAGGTCCAGTGTAGAAAACCATGAAGTCATAATTTTTCAGGAAAATAAGTGGCCCACTGAGAAGTGTCTGTTCTTAAGTCTTAAACTGAGATTCAAACTGAAATCTCATCAGCAGGAGCAGAACCACAAACATTACAATTGGACGAAGTTTGGCATCTCATGAGTGTAAACAAGAAAGTGTGCGAAGTAAGCGCTTCCCCGATCCCTGCATAGAAAACTGCAAATGGGAAGGGTGCAGAGAAAGAATCCTGCACTGTGGGATGAATTTCCAAACTGAGAGTATAACACAAAATAGCCAAGATATCTGGACCCACTCATTTAATTCCTGCGATGGAAGTTGTGGAGCCTACCAGACCTTGACTGGATGTTAATCATCTCTGAGAGCTTTTTACTTGCTTGCAATTGTTATATGTTGCCTGCATATTGTTTGACCTTCTTACAAATTTTTTCTTCTTTCCTCTCCCCCATATACCTAAATTCTTCTTTCTTTAATTGTAGAGTCTCCCCAGTTCTAATCCTTGTCATTTATTGTTTTTGTTGTTGTTGTTTTTTAAATCCAACACAACTACTTTCCATTTCTGAGACACTAGAGTCTTTCATGATATACCATCAATAATTTATTGGCGATTTCATGAGCATCTAATTATTTTCTTTTCCTTCCTTATTTTGTTTCTCCTGCATATTTCCATCAGCCGAGAGTATTTAGACAAAAGAGAGGAACAAAGACAAGCAAGAGAAGAAAGGTTTGTATATTTCTTCTTTCCCATTATGACCAAATGGCACTTGATTTTGCGTTCTTAAGCAAGCATGCTGAGGAGACTGTGTTAACTAAAATAAATAGCTTCACTTAAGGCTTTGGGTAACTGGTATTTTGCAGAATAGAGTGTTCTAACTATCTAAATTTTCTGAGAAAGTACAGATTTATTATTTACTGCCATCATGGTGTGATGGTCTGTTTCCCCAGACTCCTCTTCACATGAGCACGTTGATTCAGCATATGGCATGTATCTTAAATACCCTGCACTACCACCATGGGGCCGGGGTAGGTCACTGCTCTGTGCTTCCAGGTCACTCGTTCAGCATTCCTTTAACATAATTTGAACGCACACAGTATGCCAGACGCTGGCTGAGGTGCCAGATATTCCTGAGACTCTTGCAGGATATGCCTGATCACTTACCTGTCTCCCTACTGAATTATTCTCAGTTCCTAGATGGCATGAACCATATCTCATTTTCCTTATTGTCCCAGTGCCCTCCAAAGTACTTGATACATGATAGACACTGAGAAGTATATACAGAATAAAGGAGCAAATGAACCCACAGCCTTATTTAAAAAATTAAGGGGCAAACTCTTTTACTTTTTCAATGGCACGATGCTTTGAATCCTACTAAAATGTCCAAAGTGAATGTATTCAATGTCTGATAAACTAAGATAAGCAAAAGAAACTTTCTGGAATTAGACCTGCAAAACGAGTTTTGAACCTGTAGTAATTCTCTCTACCACCAGATGGCGATATTACATGGCGCAATGGGAAGGCTGATTTCATACTAGTGCCAGTTGGGAACCTCATCATCTGTGAACTATGCCAATAAGTGGAATTTTGCTGAATTTTCTTAGACACCTTCAGCTAAATAGTTCAAGACTGTCTGAGTGCAGGAAAGAGTGGAGTCAGCCTGTGTAATAAATTAGATGCTTAGGTCAGGCTTATAAACAAAACTATGGCATTGCTTTAATTTCAGTGTTTTATTAGATTATTGCCATCATAATAGGCAGCTGTGTCCAGCAAATTTAGAGTGAAAGAAACAAGCTTCTATTTTCTAATTCATACCCATTTTTGACATTGGAGGGCACAGACTTTTACTGAAAATGCTGTCAACTTCATGTCTAGGCTTAGGAAACCAAATTTTTATTCTATTTTATTTTATTTTATTTTATTTTACTTTACTTTATTTTATTTTATTTATTTTATTTTTTAAATTTTATTTTATTTATTTTATTTTTTTATTATTTTATTTTATTTTATTTTATTTTATTTATTTTATTTTATTTTATTTTATTTTATTTTATTTTATTTTTTAGCTTACCTCCAGAATCTGCACTTTTTTTTTTTTTAGCTTTTGACAACTTGACTGTTAGGTTAGGTTATGTCTGCACAAGCAAGGCTTGAAAGCTTCTGGGGAGATATCAAGGCCTGTACTGGCTCAGACTGACCTCAGAATTTTCCCAAACCATTGAAGGTGCCCTCTTTCTGGATATCAAAGCACAGCATGACTTATGCCTGGAAAACCTATGCAGAGGGGCGTTCGCCACACATCTCCTGGTACCTCTTGTTCTGACATCAGCCCTTGCCCCATGCCACCCATCTGCCTGTGCGTTCTTCACCGGTACAGGAGTGAGCTTTCCATGGGTTCATGTGGGCCCCATCTCTGCTTACATGGAGGGTTGTGAAAGCAGCCAAGAAGTTCCCTTTGGTTTGGACCAGCCACTTTTCTTGGTTAGTTTGCTTCTTGAGTTACTTGGTGAATAAGGAAGAGAGGGATATAAACTTCTGTCCCTGTTTGGAAAGCTTTGGGGCTTTCTGATAGACCAGGAAAAGGTAAGATTTTCAAGAGTAATGGGATTCAGAAAAGAATGGGGAAACTGGAGATCAGAGGTGGAGAGAAGTTCAGAGATAAGGAAGAGGACTCCATCCATCTAGAAAGCTGTCTTTCTTTCGTTTTTTTTTTTTTTTTTTAAACACTTGGGGGTTTTTTTTAGAGAGAACGCAGGGACAGGAGCTGAGGAACAGGGAGAGAGAAACTTAAGCAGACTTCCCACTGAGCACAAAGCCCCAGAGGGCAGCTCAGTCTCACGACCCTGCCCCTGAGGTCACTACTGAAACCAAGAGTCAGATACTTAACCAACTGTGCCACCCCAGCACTCCTAGAAATTCTTGATAGAGCCAGGTGTGTTTGTTGGGTCCTATGTCTCTTATTCTAAATGCAATGACTCAGACAAAAATGGCCAGAGTCAAAGCAGAGGGTTTTTTTTGAGGTTGGTAGTAGAACAAGATGAATGTGGTTTTGCTATTTTGAGGTATAATGGCCATTCAGGCACATTTGATTTTATTTTGATTGATTTTCTATTATTTCATTCCATAATCTCAGGCAAAACCATTTTATTGACAGTGGTGTAGACCCAGAATAAGATTCTGTTGAGGTGCTACTTCTGATTTCTTTTTCTTTCTTTCTTTCTTTCTTTCTTTCTTTCTTTCTTTCTTTCTTTCTTTCTTTCTTTCTTCCTTCCTTCCTTCCTTCCTTCCTTCCTTCCTTCCTTTCTTTTTTTTTAGTATTAGGAGAAAGGGTTTATCTGATCATGATTAAGTGACATTCACAAGTAGTCTTTTTAAGGGAATAAGAAGGAATGAGATTCAGGTACATATGTTGGGGTGGGGTCGGGGCAGGGATTCGTCTGAGGGGGGTGGCTTAGTAAGTGGCTATGACAAGTGTGGTTATGGGAACGGAGTGCAAGGGGAAGGTCAGGACTGGGCTAGGATTGGAGAAATGATGCATGGAAGTGATGAGTGAGGCAGTAACAGGATTCTGAGCATTGCTTGGCAGGTCTGAGGCTCTGTCCTCAGACAGACAGAAGGAAGCAGATTTCGGTTTAACATAAAGGAGAGCTCACAAGTAAGAGAGTGGCAAGAA
This sequence comes from Spilogale gracilis, assembly GCA_004023965.1. NCBI lineage: Eukaryota > Metazoa > Chordata > Mammalia > Carnivora > Mephitidae > Spilogale > Spilogale gracilis. The sequence goes on along the minus strand of PITA01030723.1, from coordinate 11,834 downwards.
AAGTCATCAGTGGGTAGATCTGGGTTTATCTCAAGTCAAGAAATTTCTGTAAAGCCCTGTGTATGTTCCCTCAAATGTCCTACTGGCCCCTGCGGCCCATAACCTTGGCATATGTGTGAATTCATTCCCAAGGTTTGTTTGTCTCTACCACTGAACTGGGAGCTCCATGAGGGTTGGGGTTTTCTTGTTTATTATGAAATCTCTGGTATCTACCGCCACTCTTCACCCATGACAGACACTCAACAAATGTTCAATAAATAATGAAAAGATGAATGAATAAACAAAAGATATGGGCAGAGGTAGGATAAATGGAAATGTTTAGACAGAAGTGGGAAAGGTGAAAAGTCTTTCCTTGAGGCTGTGGTCTATGAATGGAAAGCCCAGTGCTTTGCACACAGGAAACCAGAAGGGTCTATCCGGTGGGGGTTGTGTCTCAAACCCATAGGGACCTATGACCGTCTCCTCATGGGCTCCTGGGTTCCTGGGATCAGGTACTATTGGGCCTCTCAGGGCACTCTGAGTCTGTCTGTAAAGGAATGTGGTGACATAGGGCAAGCTTCTTCCCCGGGATGGGGGGAGGTTCACACGGGTCAGGAGAGGTTGCTAAGCTGCGTGGCCATAAATGCCAGGTGGCTTAGCCCGTCCCAGGCTTGCCGGATTCCCTCACCACTCTGGCCTATTACAAGTGGACACTGACACTGTTTTTTCACAAAGATTTAGTCACTCTTGACCTCAGTGCCCCATCCCTGCCATTTGTTAAATATCTTTAATTGTGCAGCCTCCTGGGTGGCTCAGTTCGTTAAGCTACCGACTCTCGGTTTCGACTCAGATCATGACCTCAGGGCCGTGAGGGTCCATGCTGGGCATGGAGCCTGCCTGAGATTCTTACTCTCTCCCTCTACCCCGCCCCTCCCTGCCCATCCCCACCCGGGACGCACTTGTGCACGTGCTCTCTCTCTCTCTCTCTCTCAAAAAAAAAAATAATAAAAAGATAAGTGTTTAACTGTGGCAAAATACACATAACATCAAATTTACCATTTTAATTGTCTTAAGCATACAATTCAGTAGTGTTAGATGGTCACATTGTTGTGTGAGCTGTCTCCAAAACTCATTTCATATTGTAAAACTGAAACTCGCTACCCATCAAACAAGCACCCAGGCCTCTCCCCCACCATTTTTTCTCCCGGATAAGCCTCCTCAGAAGAATTTGTATGAAATCCTTAGCTCTCCCCATGTCCTCTCTGGATGATCTCTGTCACCTGGAAAGAAGCCTTTGGGTCCTATTTATCCAGACTGAGCATGAACAACCCCTGGCACCCCTGGAAAGTGGGGTGAGCCCCTACATCCCTGCTAGTCTGGCTGCCTGCAGGTAGAGGTGTGGAGAGGCCAGGGCTGGGCCACCTGAAATGAATTTCATAAATGACTTTTCTTCCTGGCCTGAAGCCGTGGACCTATGTAGGTCTCTGTGTCTACAGTCCATTTCTCGGCCACCCCTTTCTCCTGTGGCAGAAGGCTTGGACTCAACATGGGGATACCTCCCACACCCCTCCTGGGCTCACAGTGTCCCTGGCCTGAGGGGGCCACCACCTCATTTAGAACATGACTTCTGTCGGGGCTTGGACTCTTGCCCTCAAGGTCACTTCTTCCAAGATTCCGCAGCCAGGTGGTTTTCCTTGCTGGTCCAAGTTAAGTTCAGAAACAGCTTCCTTTTTCTACCTTTCCTGATTTTTGAGACGTGACATTGTTGGAGAGGAAAGTCCGGAGTTTTTAAAGCTTTCTCTCTGGGCAGAGTTCCCTCACCCTGTCACCGTGAGGCAGCTGTTCTCCAAACCATGCCCCAGATGTTTGAGTATGCAGATCCATCACACGTCTTTTATCAGAGATTCACCGCGAGAGGCTCCCGCCACCAGCAAGTGAAAGCGGTGCCCGTCCCACCCTGGCCTCCGGTGCTGCAGGGAGACCTCGGCATGCGGGCTCTGTGCGCCTTGCCTGCTTCTCCTCAGCCGGGCAAATGCGAGGCGCTGAGGGAAAGAACAAAGGATGGTAATCTGTTCTCAGAAATCCTATTATCTGCTTGTTGAGAACAGACACACACATGTGAAAAGATGACTAAATATGCCAGGCAGTAAATGTAAAATGCCATCTGAGTTGAATGGACTACATATCCGACATGAGTTCAGAGGCAAGGCCGAGATCACTCCCAGCTGTGGTGGTCAAGGCGGGCCCCACGGAGGGAGACAGCGCGTGCGAGCCTGGCCTGCGGGGCAGGTTGTCTTTGGACCGGCAGGGAGAAGGGTGACGACCGCGGACAGGCAGGCAGACCTGGGAGAGCCACGCCCACCGTATGGATGTGTGAAGAAGTGCGTGTTTTTCAGTGTGCTCTTGTTAAAGGTTTTACATATGTGCTCTGCCTTCCTAATGCGGGTGATTCAGAATGCTGTGTGCAGTGTCCGGGGAGGGGGGGGGGGGCTTTGGCCGGCTGGAGTTGGGGGCCTTGCCTATTGGGAGGAATGGCGACAATGAATCTGGATGTGATTGAAGGTCTTGAATAATCTGTCTCAGAATTTACTGGTTGGTGAGATAGAAACCTGTTATAGCTGAGTTCAGAAATTTATTTCTGAACAAATAATGGTGGGTAAAATTAGCAGACATCTGGAAGAAGCACATATTTCAAAGTTATTTTGGTCTGATCTATAAAGCACACTATGAGGAATATGATTGGTAGCTGGTCTTAATAAACAGTTAGTGGGTTCTGCCTGCCTGAAATGCAAAACAGATGTATCTTTGTTCTTTTAAACTGACTTTGATGAATAAACTATATGTGACGTCAGGTCCGAGCTATTGGATGTCTGAGTCCTACTCAGAAATATTTTAGAATATAAAAAAGTTTCCATGGTCGACACTGAGAGAACAAAGTGAATTCCAGTCGCATTGCTGTTAACATTGAAGCAGGTTCAGACATTCAGGGAGGGCTTCGTCCAACAACCCTTTTTGGTATTTGGGGGGCATTGTTTCTCCCCGCCTCACCATGGCACCCTCCCATCTCACAGCTGCAAGCCTGGAGTGCGTGTGGTTTTCAGCTGTCACTGCTGGGGCTCTGTAATGGGCATTATTGCTGTTTGGCTTATTTGTACAAATGTTTCCTAAAAGAGCAAAATCGGATTCTGCAGCAGTGATCCAGGATCTGGAGACTGTGTGATGTTGCCATTTCTCCCAATTTGTTTGGTTATGAATGATGCGGGGTTTTTAATCATTAGCATCTTGGCTTTGCTGGCTGTTTTTGGCAGACTGGCCCTCCAGCTAGCCCTGCGCTGTGTTCCGTGCATGAGGAAACCAGCTCACTCTGCAGGTGTTTCAGCCATAAACAAGCATCAGCCACGGGCTCCTCTTCCTTTTTACGGAAACTCTCTGGAATTTAACTTTCAGATACAAATACTTGGAGCATTTGGCAGCCGAGGCGCACGAGAAGGAACTGAGAAGCCGGAGTGCAAGCCGGGGCAGAGGTGACCTCTCCTTGGACCTGACCTCCCCGGCAGCCCCAGCATCCCCCACCCCTCTGTGCCGGAGCCCTCTGTCTGTAGACTCACAAGAGCCTCTCCTGGGATCCTCCTCCTCTCCGGGAACAGCTCAGCATCCCCAAGGTGAGTGCTGGGAGAGCAGAGGGAACTCCGCTGGGGTAATTTGTGTTAGGCTTCTGGGCAGTAGGGACCATTACTCCATGCAGAATGGTACCGAGTAGTAACTGAGGGTAAACTCAGGACAATTGCACAGCACTAATGAACCAGCTGCCTTCAGAGCGACTTCACACACAGTTATGTGTGAAGATTGTTGGTGCATGGTCAGAGAAGAGAAAATATTGAAAATAAGGCTTACTTGGCCTTTTCTTCCTAAATCACAGGGTATTAACTTAGTACACTCTAATTTGGATATTATTTATTTATTGGCTCTGCCCAATAAAGCGACCACTTAAGAATGTTCTGACCTTAGGAATTATGGGTCTGTTTCCAATTAAACTGATGGAGAATAAAATGAATCAAAGCTAGCAAGGGAAAATGGGGACCCAGTGGAAATAGAAGTTAAACCCTGAAGCAGGAAAAAGGGAAGATAGTAGGGAGTACCGGCGCGTGTGGCGTGGGTGTAGATGCTTGTGTGCAGACAGCCCTCTCTGGAGAACTATCTGTCATCTCAGCTTTATTTGGAGAGAAACAATGTTGCACACTGCAGTCTGAGAGCCTCACCTGTTTTCCTGATGGCCCTGAGAAAGGTGGGTCCGTTTTCTCTCACAGTAACAGAGAGGATGGGTCTCAGGCACCGCCGTCTACACTGTGTGTTGATGAGCCTGCAGCTAGTGCTATTCAGTGTGGCCGGGTGTTATGGCTTGCAGCCCGAACGAGGCTTAGCCAACTGAAGACAACAGAGAAGCTCAACTTTTAACTCTCAGAGGGCTGACTAAATATGGCGTCAAGTTGAATTTCAGCAAGGCAGGACGGCATGACCTCAGCAGAACTGGATGTAACGGAACAGTCTTGCCTGTCCAAGTCTTTGCTGGCTCTCTGAGCCTCGGGCTCATTCCGCAGGCGCAGGCTGGCTTCCCTATGGCTTTCTCTCACGTCCAGTTCCTGCTGATCCCTGAGCCGTGGAAGATCGTCCCAAGCAGATGGCTCTGTCATAGATGAGTAATGTCGGTCTGAAAATCCTGAGACTAGAAGTCTCGGGAAAACAGCCTGTCCTATGACAGCTCTGTGCTTTCCAGCCCCTGCCTGGTGTCCCTGCTCTGAGTTGTGGTATTGCCAGAGACCATATGGAAAACATTCCCCGGCAAAGCTGTGGTTGAGCATTTCATCTTGGGACTTTCAACTCTAAGAGTTGTACCTTCAGTTTACAGAATGGTTGTCTAAACTGGGAAATACACAGTGACCCCAAGCTGGGAGGAAATTGTCAGTATCTATAAATATTGTTTGTCCTCAGAACTTTCAGTCTTGATGTTTGTAATGAAAAGACCCTCACGTATTTTGCTCGGTGATGGTCAAACTTGAGGCTGTTCTATCCAATTGTAAAGGCAGAATATATTTTTTAAGGATTTTATTTATTTGAGAGACAGAGAGAGCATGAGTGGAGGAAGGGCAGAGGGAGAGGGAGAAGCAGGCTTCCCACTGAGGAGGGAGCCTAATACTGAGCGATGTGGACTCAATCCCAGGACCCTGGGATCACGGCCTGAGCTGAAGGCAGACACTTAAGCGATCGAGCCACCCAGGTGCCCAGGAAGTCAGAATATTTAAACTGCAGTGAGAACACAGAACATACTTATTTGGGGTACATGGAATACGCATTAGGGGAAAACAAAGTTATTTCACTGTGCTTTCAGAAAGATTAATAGTAGATGTCCTTTTCCTCTCTAGAGGAGGGACTCGCACTGAGAGAACGTTTGACTGAAATCACACTGCCCCTATCTGAAATAGGAATACCGAGCCTGAAATGAGACATAATCACAAATTAATGAAATAGCCTTGCGTGATGTCTGTTTGTCCAAACAAACAAAGCAGCAGGTCCTGCGGGATCTGGAAGAGCTGCCCGTCAGCCCTAAAGCCATCACCCGCGTGGGCCGGCACCAGCACAGTGACCTGTGTCTGTGTCCTAACACATGGCTGAAGTATGCGACTGGCAACGATAAGTGATTGAGAAGAAATGCCGTGAGAGGACTGTCTCAGAAAGGTGCCGAGCCTTCTTTCTGACTTGGAGACCTTTGCTCTAATGGCAGAAACATGAAGTTGGACTGCAGCAAGCTTTATCTCAGCCTAGCTGGCTATTGTTCTCTGAAACATTCTGCGAGCGTCCAGTTCATAGTCTGTTCCTTTTACCAGCTTCCATATTTATTTATTTATTTATTTGTTTGTTTGTTTGTTTGTTTATTTATTTATTAAGATTTTATTTATTTGACAGAGAGAAACATAGCCAGAGAGGGGACACAAGCAGGGGGAATGAGAGAGGGAGAAGCAGGCCTCCCGCTGAGCAGGGACCCATTGTGGGACTCGATCCCTGGTCTCTGGGATCATGACCTGAGCCGAAGGCAGTTGCTTAACCAACTGAGCCACCCAGGTTCCCCCCAGCTTCCATTTTTTGAGGCTCACAGTAAGTTTTTGCTTATCCCCAACATTTTCAATATCCCAACATCTGGGGGAAGAATTAAAAAAAATCTAATCACACAACCAGATGTTTGTCCCACTCCAAACTCCTGGCACTATGTGGTCCAAACGTGCCCAGGGTTGATTCACTTTTTCATTCTCTCTCCTCGTGCATCCTCGGATGATAATCTTCACACCTGTGTAGTGCTTTGTCCCTCCCTCGCAAATGCTGCTGTTTAACCCTTCTCGGGCATCCGAAAAAACAGGGGAGATGATGTTATCCATATTTTACTGAGACTCAAATACATGGGAAAGCGCACCATTTGAGGATCTTGTTGGCACCGTCCTGGGGGTAGAACCCATCTTTTCCTGCTCAACCCAGCCACTGATGAAGGCATCATGGTACCCCATTATTTGTGGTGGCATTCACATTCGCGCCACACCATTCCTTTGCTTCGACCCCTCCCCCAATATCTGCATACGTTGCAGCCTGCATTTCAGAGTTATGTTTGCAAAGAAAAGGAAAAGCTGATATTCGTGACTGAATTATATACATTTCAGGATTAAAGGTCACTTTATGGGTTTTTTTAATTAAAGATTCTGGAGAATTATTAAGAGCAGAAGATAGGAAAACATTAAACACTCCTTTACCTTTGCTCTTACAAAATAAACTTAGAAAGAAGGAAGGGTAAATGTTAAAATACCAATAGCATTATGTGTCATCTAGTGAGATTTTTCAGCCAAAAGCCTTCCCAGCTAAATCTGCTATGACTTCTGTATGACTTAAGCTACTACCCCCACCATCCAGTCAGTGTGTGCTTGAATTATTTTTCCATCTGGCCCCTTGTGGCTCACAGCAGATGTGTGTCCCAATACCGCCTGGACTTTGTGGTGATGGTCTGAATACTTTTCCTCTGTGTGAAACTACCAGGCCCGAGTGAGGAGCAAACCCACACATGCGTTCTCATTTGCACTATGCAGCAATTAATGGAAACAATCAGCCGCCAATTTAGGTGCACACGAAGGGCCTCTCTGTTCATTGCTTTAATTAGCCTTTCCTTGTTTTCACTGTGCCCTGGTAGTGTGGATCAGAATATCTAGTAAGTTTACTTCCTGTTATTTTTTGAAACTCTCGCAGATATCTCTGGAAATGAGTTATTCTCAGTAATTAGAGAAAAAGTTTCAGTATTCTTATTGGGAGAGAATTCTTTGCTACGACTCTTGAGGAAGTAACTGAGGAATAAAAGTAATGTGTGTACCCACAAGTGAAATCCTTTTAGCCCTATTACTCCAGTGAGTATCAGATCTACATAACTGATTTCATGGAAACAAACTGGAGAAAGCATCCATCTCAAAACCGGGTATTGATGTTGGTCCCTTCCCTGTGGCCCTGTTGGGAATTGCCTTTCCCGGAGGCTAGTGCTGTGTGTCTTCCTTGCTCCCTGGCTGACACCCCTGAACCCATCCCGGCTAAGTGGAGAGAAACTACCTTCCCCGTTCCAAATCTGCTGCTGTCATGCATTCGCAAGTGGCTTTTCCCATCTAATGCAGCCATGAAAGTGTACATTATGACTAGATTATTTTTATTTTGACCTTGGTGCTCTGTATATCGCACACAGAGATCATACTTTAGAGATGTATTTGAAAATTTTCCCATACTATGTTAATTTTATGTCAGGGAAAAGTATGTTCAATGGTGGGTTTTTTTCTTCCCGTACCTGGATTCCTAGATGTTTCCCAAACACCTTAATGCTGGGCGTCGGAGCTGTAGAGTATGACCTATGTGGGGCCTTGGCCTACTCACCATCACTGACCTGGAGGCAGAAATGCCTGACACCTTGTTCTCATATTTTCTCTCACAGAGACAAGCTTTTAAAGTTTGGTAAATAGGACTTTTCCTCTAGCTTCTTTACCTTCTCACCTGGAAACAAAATATAGACCTATAGTTATAGGCCTATTCAATAGGCATTGCCTATTGGGAGGAACTGCGGCTCATAGTGGAGGGCATGTATTTGACAATGCAGACCACTCTTTAATGACTGAAGGAGGGATGGTGGGTTTAATGCAGAAAGGGAATTTTTGCAGAGAATTGACATATGTGGGCCATTTCCTCCCAAAGATCTAACCCCAATGGAGGAAGAAAATTCAGAGGATTCTTGATAAATTGATAGTTAAGAATGTATTCAACCACCTATTAAAATACCACTTATTTTAAGTGGATCTTTCTCCATTTACTTATGAGATACTTTGCTAAGTTCAGATAAACTAAGTTATTGACTACATGGATTAATGACTAGATATAAGTGAAGAAGGGTCAACTGTTTGGGCTGAGAGTTTAAAAGTGAAACTTCTAGTTGTACCCCACTTGTAGGACAGCTGGTTCTGCTTAGGAAGGGTCAGCCTCTATTGGCAGGAAGAGCTAATATTTTCTTTAGATAATAATTGTTTTGATCCCATAATATCTCTTGGCTAGGCCACTTTATCCTGAAAAATATTTTGGGGAAGATGTTTTCCATATCTGACTTCCGTATGCCTAACACAGTGCCTGGCACATCAGAGGAATGAATGAATAGTGAGGGAGCGAGTGTTGCCATGAATTACATTAGAATATCTAATTGAAAGTAACTACCTCCTGCTGAGCGGGAAAAAGTGAAATAACCAAGAAACTCCATTTCAATCAATTTACTTGCCAGCTGTTATTACTCAGGACTATCCATTTTAATGCTAGTGTATACTTTCCCAAATAGCTGTTTTGTTTTGATGGCATTGATGTTCTAACTGGGACCAGGACAAGAGCCAGAGGTGGTCTTGAAATGCATTGCCAGTTTGGAATTAGACAATGTCTTCATCCTTGAGGAAAGTCTTGTCTTCGTATTTGCTCTTGTCAGCAAATGAGCATGTGGTTAATCTAGGAGCTCCAGCAGCCCTACTGGGCACGGAAAGACAAATGAGTATTGGAGTTGACCCTCTTCTAATCCTGAACTCATCCTGAGCCAACACAAGTCCTGTATCTCCGATTTTAGAAGAATTTAAGCAAACTCAAAGGAAGTGTCCATATCCCGGGGTTGATGTTTGGAGTCGTATGATTTGAGTTCAAGATAATGATAGAGCAATGACACAGTACAAATAGAGTAATGATACATGATAAAATAATCTTAAATTGCTTTTTCTTTTTTTTTTCATTTTCTGTTTATAGTGTGAAATCGAATCTATCCATGAACCAGTATTGCAATAATTGGGCCTGATACTAGAAACTTCTTTTTTGTCCTATATGATAATACCGTGGAATTATATCCTGTACATTTTTAACCAAGTAAAATCCGTCAGAAGCATAATCCGAGGGGCATGGCTGGGGGGAGTGAAAACTACAGTCTGAATAGTGCTTCAAATCCCACACAATGTCCAACTCAAGTGTTGGTTTCCATGTGAGCCTAACATGAGGGCGGCAGATCTGTTTTTTTCTTGAGTCATTCCTGACTTTGATGTGCCTCTTTATAGTATAAGCAGTTCACTGCATCACATGTGGCTTTAGAGTGTAAGGATTTGTGTTTCGTGGTCACATGGCCCAACACTACAAGCCCAGGACTTCTTATGGCATCCACTGAAGCAAAGTGAACACCTTGATCGTCGGAACTGTGGGGGTTGGTATGGTATCTATAAAAGGGCATCTTCCAAAAGGCCTTCCAAAGGTAACTTTGGCCACGTATGGTTTTCATCTTAAGAGGTGGCTTAGGCTGAGCCTGTTTAGAAAATTTAGCTCTCGATTTTGATAATAATAAAACTGGGCTAAATTTTGAAGACTTATGAGTTCACTAGACTGATGGACTGGTATTTTGCACATGATAAACTGGGTTGTTTTGTGGAAAGCTTGAGGGGGCTGAGTTTGAGCCCTTCCTCATGAAACTGTTCCCTTAGGGTCGTGATTCTTGACAGGACGATCCCTGCCACCCCCATCCCCCACTCCCTCCAAGAGACACTTGGCAGCGTCTGGAGGTATTTTTAGTTGACACAACTGAGGAGGAGGTGCTGCTGGCCTCCAGTGTGTAGAGGCCAGGAATGCTGCTAAACAGTGCACAGGACAGCCCTCCCACAACCAAGAATTCTCCAACCCCAAATATCCATGGTATTAAGGCCAAGAAATCCTGCTCCAGAGTGAATCTGAGTGAACAGCTTAGCATGAACTGGCCCAACACCAAAGACAAAGCCTAAAGAATTTTCAGAGTTGTGAGCTTTTTCTCTTGGGACCTTTTTCACATATATGTGATTAAACCACAAGTTTAAAGTTGATGGTGTTAGTTATTAGCTCTGAACTGGGGAGGTCCCTGGAATGTACATGATTTGGAGCAACTATTATAGAATTGGCTAGCCCAGCCCTTGGTTTCATAAGACTTGCCAGAAAGCCAAGTCCTGGCAGAGTCTTCGAGACATCATCACAGACAGAGATCAGTTGAAGCCACCCAAAGACTTACTAAGTTCAGAGCTTTCTACCAGCAATTTATCTCTTCAAAGAAAAGTTGCATGACAGGAGATTCCTACTGGACACGCTGGACTCGGCTGTCAGGGACATGGATGAAAGCCGACCTAGAATGGTTGTGCACACTGCATGTTATATTTGTTTGTTTGTCTCTTCAGGAATGATTAGGTACTTCTCCTTCTCCTTCCACCTCACTGTGGACTGTCATGATTAATAGCCTGAGCTTTCCAGTCAGTCCCATTGGGGTTCAAATCCCAGCTCTGCTTGTCGGTGACTCCGGAAGGAGATGGACGCTCAGAGGGTGCCTGAGGGCAGCTAGTGAAGGGACAGTTCACGGAGGCGTGGGCAAAGTCTCAGGACCAGAGAAACCCCCCAAGACAAGCAGCAGGGGGAGATTATCAACACCGCTCCCACCTCCAGGCCTGGAGGAACTTGGTCCATGGCAGGACTCAGTGAGGGCTGTAGCCTTGGGGAGGAGAGCACAGGACAGAAATGGTGACCTGACCACTTCTGCCCAGCTGAGGCCCCATGTGAAGAGAGTGGAAGCATAAATACACCAACCTCTCCTTCCTCCCTCCTCCCTGTGAGAGTGAGAAGGAGCCAGCCCCCCGGGCACAGGGCAGAACAGAGAGCAGGTCTAGAGAAGCAGCTGTGAGCAGCCAGCCCACGGTGTAGCCCTGGACAAGTTGCTCAATGTCTCTAGACAGGTGTCCTCCCTTCTCACACGGGGACACTAATCTTCATACTGCTGGTGTGGGGACTCCATAGAGTGGTGTGTGTGTGTGGTTCCTGGGTTGTGCCAGTGTGTGGAAGGCACTCGGTACCCAGCACGCTGGGCCTGATGGCTAGCAAGGTTTTCCAGACCAGATGAGGAGTTGGTGCTAGGCTTTTGGAGGGACAAAGAGAACTAGCTATTAGGAGTCATCCTCTGCCCTGGATGAATTCCTCGGGCCTGCTCACTCTCCTCTCCCTCCTAGTTCTGTGATCTGCATGAGGAAAGTTCTGCCATCTGACTGGGCAGGCTTTTTTTTTTTTTTTTTTTTTTTTTTTTTATTGTTACTAAATTTTTTTTTCCAGTGTTTCAAGATTCATTCCCCATTCCCCACACCCAGTGCTCCCCGCTTTAGGTGTCCCCAGTACCCACCACCAGTCTCTCCCATCCCTCCACCCCCCTCCCTCCAAGTCCCTCAGTTTGTTTCTGTGTTCAAAGTCTCTGTTGTTTCGTTTCCCTCCCTAGA
>PITA01030722.1:0-16149 GCA_004023965.1 Spilogale gracilis | reverse complement strand
AATCTAGGGAGGGAAACGAAACAACAGAGATTTTGAACACAGAAACAAACTGAGGGACTTGGAGGGAGGGGGGTGGAGGGATGGGAGAGCCTGGTGGTGGGTACTGGGGACACCTAAAGCGGGGAGCACTGGGTGTGGGGAATGGGGAATGAATCTTGAAACACTGGAAAAAAAATTTAGTAACAATAAAAAAACAAAATCTATAAATAAATAAATAAATAAATAAATAAATAAATAAATAAATAAAAATTAAAAAAAATAAAAATAAAAAAAAGACCAGGATTGTTTAAACTGGACTTGTTGTATAAACAAATCAGTCTTGATTTGGCTATCTTTAATGAAAATGAATGTCATTTTAGAGAAAGATTATGTTTGTAGATGTTGGGTTCTAGTTCTGGTCATCTTAGTGTTTATTGCTTGCCTATAAAACCAGGCTGGATCCTGAATTGTTCTGGTTTCTTTGAATATCTGGCTAGGACTCTGCAAACTAAAGATTTCCAATTTTCTTTCATTCTCTTGACTTGGATCTTGATTTGGATCATTGCACACCAAAACTTCCCTTTTTCCCAAAGCCCTGCAAACTGAAGCTGGACAACTTGAGGTCAACTTCAGAGACGTTCCCACAAAACTCATGTATAGACAATCTTAGTGCCTGTTGTCTGTGGGCCACTCAGAAGGATCGCCAGGGGCATTTGAATTACAAACCAAAAGGAGCCATCAGATTGCCACTGTTTGCTCTCCCCCCCACCCCCAATCTGAGGATGCTTCAAGCCTGACATCTAGAGATCTTCTCACTGGCAGCACTTAGGACTAGGTTTGCTCCAACCACAAACTTGTGTTTTTCTTTCTTTTTTTTTTTTAAGATTTTATTTATTTAACAGAGAGAAACACAGCCAGAGAGGGAACACAGGCAGGGGGAGTGAGAGAGGGAGAAGCAGGCTTCCTGCCGAGTAGGGAGCCCAATGTGGGACTTGATCCCGGGTCTCCGGGATCATGACCTGAGCCGAAGGCAGTCGCTCAACCAACTGAGCCACCCAGGTGCCCCCAAACTTGTGTTTTTCTTTTGTTTCCATAGAACTGCCTCTTATTAACTGATTGCATGCTAAACAAGATGGAGTCTCTATGATAGCTAATACCACTTGCTGTACCTGTATTACCTTCTGAAAAGTAAGAATGCATATAGATAAAATCAGGCAGCAAACCACTTGGCTACAAGAGGCCCTGGACTGCACTCTTACAGAAATCAGAAAGACGGCACAAGAGCTAACACACCATGCTGTGTATGGATCACTTCATCCACAGAAGTTAAAGAAAACCTCCAGTCAGGTAAATCTCCAGATGGTGATCCACAACAACCCAGATAGTGGGTCCAAAGAAACCCCAAAACAAACGACTGTCAACACCCACTAAATTAAGCCATGACTTATAAAAGTCCATTCAGGTTTCCTAAAACTTAGATAGCTAGGACTTCTGGAGCCTTCAGCAGGGTCAACATCCCTTGCCAGCATGAAGTAGTTACAGAAGATGGCCCATCACCCATTTTCCCTTAAAAGATTTTAAGGGCCCAGAGTTCTAGAGGGGTGGATGTTAGAGGCAGTTAGGTTCTAGCAAGATACCTGGGGGCCAGCAAAGAGGAAGTCATGGCCAGCTGTCAGTAAAGTCAGAGACTTGTCCTGGAAGCACTCCAAAACAAAGCCACAAGCAGCTGGATCAAACCAGACAGGCCCAAGATGGCTGACAAGTAGGCAGAAAAACCTGATAAATTAAGGAAGAGAAAGCCCGAAACACTGCTTCCAAGAATTCTGCACAAGTAGTGAATATTCTTCCCCCTTGCTAACAACTGTTGATAAAAGATAGAAACTCAAACCCCAGGCCACAGCAGCTCACTCACCTACACACTCTTTCTCTCCTTCTCGTTCTTGCTCTCATATCTGAAAAGTGTACATTTGCTTTAATAAACTTTCCTGCTTCAGTTACTCATCCACTGTGTTGTCATCTATCCTTAAATTCTTTCTTGTAACAAAACCAAGAGCCATCAGCAACATCTTTGGATGGGCTAGGTCAAGGCCTCCAGGCCTGGGGTCTCCCCAGCTCACCTAGCAACATTTCTACTGGTTTTGGGTTTTGTTTGTTCTTTTTATTGCTCTTCAGGTTTAAAGTTGGGTTGCATATTTGAGATTTTTCTTGCTCTTATTTTTCTTTAATTTTTCTTTTATTTTAAGGGGACGCCACACCCAATGTGGGGCTTGAATTCATGACTCCAAGATTAAGAGTTGCATTGCTTTACCAACTGAGCCAGACAGGCAACCAATTTTTCTTGCTTCTTAAGGTAGGCCTATATTGCTATAAACTTCACTCTGAGAACAGTTTTTGCTGCATCCCAAAGATTATAAACCATTGGGTTTTCATTTTCATTTGTCTCCATGTATTTTTTAATTTCTCCTTCTTTGATTTGGCTGACCCACTCATTGTTTAGTAACATGTTATTTAACCTCCATATATTTGTGTTCTTTCCAGATTTTTTTCTTGTGGTTGCACTGTGGTTGAAAAGAATGTATGGCATGACTTCAGTATTTTTTTATTTGTTGAGACTGTGGCCTAACACATGATCTATTGTGGAGAATGTTCTATGGGCACTTGAAAAGAATGTGTAGTCTATTGTTTAGGATGTCATGTTCTGAATATATCTGTTAGATCCATCTGATCCAGTGTCCTTCAAAGCCATTGTTTCTGTGTTGATTTCCTTTTGGATGATCTATCCATTGATATAAGTAGGGTGTTGAAATCCCCTACTATTATTGCATTCTTATCAATTTGTTCCTTTGTTTGTTAACAGCTGCTTTATGTATTTCAGTGTTCCCATGTTGAATGTAATTATTTACAATTATTATATCTTCTGATTGGATTATTCCTTTTATGATTATGTAATGTCCTGTCCTTCTTTGTCTCTCATAACAGTCTTCGTTTTGGGGTGTATTTTGTTCAATATAAGTATTGCTACCCTGGCTTTCTTTTCATTTACATCTGCATGAAATTTGCATATGTCTTTAGATCTGAAATGAGTCTCTTGTAGGAAGCATATAGATGGGTCTTGATTTTTTACCCATTCAGTCACCCTCCAGTCTTTTGGCTGGAGAATTTAGTCCATTTATATTCAAAGTAGTTATTGATAGGTATGTATTTGTCATTTTGTTCCTTGATTTACTGTTGTTTTTGTAGTTCTTTGTTCCTTTCCTTTCTTGCTATCTTCCCTTGTGGTTTGCTAGGTTTCTTTACTGATATACCTAGATATCTTTGTCTTCATTTTTGTATATCTATTATTGATTTTGATTTGTGGTTATCATTAGATTTATATATAACATTTATGCATAGAGTAGTCTCCAGATTACGGCAGTTTTCAGCTATCATTTCTTCAAATAAATTTTCTGCCCTCTTTACCCTCTCTTCTCTTTCTTTCTCTTTCTGGGATCCCTGTAATGCAATGACATTACCCCTGGAAGTGTTACTGAATTCCTTTAATCTATTCTCTTTTCTTTATTCTTTTTTCTTTCTCCTATTTAGCTTGATTGCTTCCATTACTCTCCTTCAGGTCACTGGTTCATTCTTTTGCTTTTTCTAGTCTAGTAGTTATTCTCTTTATGTATTTTAATTTCCGTTATTAAGTTCTTCATCTTTAATTGATTCTTTTTTAAGTTTTCTATATCTTTGTTGAGGGCCTGAGGCCCTCCACTGTTCTCTCAAGTCCAGTTAGTATCTTCATGACCACTACTCTGCTTTTTAAAGATTTATTTGTATATTATTGAGAAAGAAGGGGGGGCTAAAAGGGGAGGTACAGAGTCACCAGCAAACTCCCTCCTGAGCACGGAGCCAAATGTGCAGCTCAATCTTATGACCCTCATATCATGACCTGAGCAGAAACAAGAATCAGATGCTTAACTGACTGAGCCACCCAGGTGCCCAAGTAATTATGACCATTACTTTAAATTCTTTGTCAGGTATATTACTTATCTCCATTTCACTTAGCTCTCTTGTGATTTTTGTCCCAGTATTTAATTCAGGACATATTCCTCTGTCTCCTCTTTTTGTCTAATTCTCTGGGTCTTTTTCTGGGTGTTAGGAAAGTCAGTTATGTCTCCTGCTCTTGAAATTAGTGGTCTTATAAAGAGGTCCTGAAGTGCCCCACAGTGCAATATCCCCTGTTCAGAAACTAGCACTTTGGGGGTGTCTCCTATGTGTGTTGCATGCACCCTGCTATTGTGATTGAGCCACATTTTCTTTCCATCCAGACATCTGCAATGGCTCTCTCTGCCTGTTGTGGCAAGGGTTTGGTCCCTGGGTTGTTAATGGGCCAGTCTAGGACTGCCTTGGTTAGACTGGGCATTTGCCAGAACTTTGGTTACACTGAACTTCAGGGCAATTTTCCTGTGTTGTCCTCCAAGAGGCGTTCATTGGTGGGCAGGGTCTTCAGTCAGACCAGACATCTGCCTCCAGCTCATGGCTAGGACTGCAGTGGAACTGTGTGTGTGGTATCTTCCTTTCTTCTCAGAACAAGAGTCACTTTGGGGTGATGCTGACTCCCGTCATGGCTGCTTGCACACTTCCAGACTAGTGCCACCACTTTGAATGAAGCCCTGCTGAGGGCAGGTTGGAAGAGGTGGCTTTGCAGCAGAACATGGGGTGGGGTTCACAATGCTAGCAAGGTTTTGCACTTTCTGCTGGGAGGAGACCTGGAGCCACTTTGGAGAACTCCTGAGGAGGTCATGTTAAAGGGAGCATGTCCACTGGAGAACATGGGGGTAGGGCACAAGGTGTTAGCATTGTGTATGCAGGTCTGCTGTGGGAGGAGATCTGCTGCTACTTTGGAGAACAGCCAGGGGTGGGGTGTAGGTGGCAGGTCTGGAGAAAAGCATGGGGTGGGCTGCTGTTAGCAAGCTAGGTATAGCGTGTTGACACTACGCTTGTTCCCACAAATATCTGTGTGTCTTGGCTGGGGGTGGGGTAGAAGCAGGGAGGGAGTGCCTACCCCTTCTTGAGTTCTTAGAGAAGTCTCCTAAAGATTTCTGCCCCTGCGGCACACATTCTGACATTACTAAATAGGTCTCCTTCCCATATACTCCCGGTGTTTATCAAGCTCCTGCTTCTGTGTTCTGTCTCTGCAGTGCTATGTGTTGTGCTTTCCTGTTAAGGGCAGAGACTCATTTTTCTATTGCCCTCTCGCTCATCTGGAGCTGAGGCACTGTTTTTTTTAAAGTTTCTGGTGTTGAGCCCCATTGACTGTAATATCTCACCAACCAAGCCCCTCTGGTTTTCAGAGCCAAGTGTTATGAGGATTTGTCCTCCCATTGTGGGTCCCATGTGCCTTGGATGTTTGCTGTGGGGTCTGCCCCTCCCCCTTCTCTGTGTCTGTGGTGCCCCTCCTCCGACAGCCAGTCTCACAAGTCAATTTGGTTCCTAATTGCATCTGCATCCTTCAGTTTGGCTCCTAATCACGTGTCCACCCTTCCTACTATTTGTCAGTGTGGCCTCTTCTCTATGATTAGCAGTGGAGTCTTCTAGTCATTTTCTGGGGTTTTTTTACTGATGTGGGCGTTACCTAGGTGTATCCATGAGACTAGGTGAACTTAGGATCTTCCTATTTTTGCCATATTCCCCAGATGGGCTTTTGATATAAAACAAAGTTTTAAAGCCTTATGATATTCTCAGAAAATTTTCATTTTAAATTTGTAAGCCAAGGTACAACTGATAAAATTTAAGTGAAAGAAGTATTATGTAATTCTTTTAAATCTTCCTATATATGTTCTAGTGCACATTTAGCTAGTACTCATTTTAACAGGAAAGCCACAAAAGACCAGATTATGAACCTCCCTGTGGGTCAGTTATCTAGTCCAAATTACCTGCACTGCTAGTACCATATGCATCACCACTGACCAGATGTCAGCTCTGCAAATCTTGTGCTTTGGAGAAAGAAACAACTTCTTTAGCAACAAAGACGTCAGGAATTCTGAAATGCTTTCAAGACCTGGATTTTAGATATCTTAATAGAGGATAGTGGAAATATATTTGTGGACAGTGGTCGTTTTCATAATCCTCCAAATCACAGTGTAGATGGCTACCTAATAGCTCTTGGCTCCTAAGTGTGGTACTAATAGCCCCTGATGAACTCACCCAGACAAGATGGGAAGGTCTAACACAGAATCCCAAGATGGGATGAAGGGCAACACGGAGGGCTGCTGTAGTAATGTGATCTCTCCAGATGGACTCTTTAATCTTAGATGAAAATGCGAGTCCTATGATCTCATTATTCTTCTGCAAACATGGCAATGGTTGACTTTTTTATAGGGATAAAGATCTATCATTTAAATGACATGATGTGAGCAATTCTTTCTTAATCCTATATTGATTCTGCAACACTCTGTATAGGCTTTGATTTAGTTCAGTGTGATGAAGTAGTTCATAGATAGCTGAATTCCAACAACAACCACAATTGCTATACTTACAGTGCAGCTGTTGAGCTCCTAATTTTTCTTTACAATAGTGTTACAGAATAGAATGATATTAAGTTACTTTGAATAAAATAGGCATGACTCTCCCTTTGTAGTATATTAAAATATATTTTAAAATCATGTATTTTTTCTTTTGAAAACACTCAAACCTTGAGTTACAGACCAGCTTCCAGTTTTACCAGTTCCCAGATTTTTTTCATAAAACTCTAGCATACAGTAAATAATATATCCCACTGGTAGTTTGTATGTTTTTGTAAATGATTATTACAGTGGCTTTTATAATGCCTTAATGATGAGCGATAACTACATATGAGCGGTGCTTTTGAAATGAGCTTGGAGTCATTTAAAAAAATAATAGCATGGGCGCCTGGGTGGCTCAGTGGGTTAAAGCCTCTGCCTTCAGCTCAGGTCATGATCTCAGGGTCCTGGGATCGAGGCCCGCTTCGGGCTCTCTGCTCGGCAGGGAGCCTGCTTCCTCCTCTCTCTGCCTGCCTCTCTGCCCACTTGTGATCTCTCTCTCTCTGTGAAATAAATAAAATGTTTAAAAAAAAATAGTAGAATGGATGTTACTCTTCCTTTATTGACTAAATTCTTCCTTTATTGACTAAATTTAGTCTTATTGACTAAAATCAACACATGATGAGCAGCAAAGCTGAGAGACTGTAGTAGAGAAATAGGGTATCTAGGAGGAATTAAAAATAAGTGCCCTGAAGTCTTGTGATTCTTGAAAGGATTAAAAAAAAAAATGAGAACATGAGATGGCAGGGTTATACTGTGCCCGAAAAAACACCACCAAGCGTTGCACGGGGCCAGTACCATAGCCAACGAGGTTTATCCAAGGCATGATTATTGCTAATTGAAAAACGCCACCCCAAAAAAGCCCAAAACAAAACCCATAAGCCTGTATACTTATTATTTCAGGGAACACAGCACAAGAGCAGGGTTACTAGCATCATTCACCTTGAATTAACAGCTGTGCGCCACTCACCACTGCCTACCACACCCATATCTTGCCGCTGAAGACAATGCAGGAGTCCAGAGACCTTTTTGGGGTTTTGAACAAAACCATACTCGAAAGAGGAATTCCACAGAGGGTAGTGGGAAACTGATCAGTTTCATTCTTCCTTTATACTAGGCACAGATTCAAGGAGCTATGCAGAAATGGAAGTTCTATCCCAGCATTTGCTGAGATATGTGTTGGTGCTCCAGGAGGTCTGCTGTGTAGCCATCTTTGAGACTAAGCAAGACAAGTAACTAAGACGGAGATGATGACCTGTTAGACCTAACATCTGAATCCTGAGAGACGCTTGTCACTGAAGGTAATGAGGAATGTCTTGTGTAATCCTGAAAAACCACTTGCACACCAGAAACTGGCCTTCTGCTTCAGAAATGCCCACCAAGGCCAGGACGGAAGGAGGCTTGTTTTGGCCTCCCATGGAATCTGTTAGAGGTAACATAGTCTCTCCCTTTCCTGATGCACAGGTGGTGCCACAAGATCTAATGAAAGCTTAGCTGTCAGTTAAGTGCATGTGAACCCTTTGATCTCACTACAGTGCCTTTCTCTGCATCCCCTCTAAAAGGTCTGTACCCCAAGGCCCAGACTTTGCAGAGAATGAATATACAGAGCCTGGATCATCTTCTACCTGATCCCCGCTGCCAGTAAGGTACCGTGATAAAACTGTAAACTGTATGGAGTCACCTGCTTCATTTCCAGTCTCACAGCGCCTTCTCAGTCTCAGCGATTCCTTACTGTCCCTCTCTGACCTTCTTACAGTAGAGACCCGAGTAATACCCCAGTCAACACCTTTCCTCCGGCAGCATTTAATCTACTTCCTCATCAAACAGTGGAAGCAGCTGATGCGGTGTTTCCTCCCTCTAAAAGCCAGGTGCCTGTGACCTGTCTCTGAGTTCTAATTTAGCTTCCGAGAAGCTCTACATTCCAAGCTCAATGGCAGAACCTCAAATACTCTTTCATTTGTTCCCATGAATCATGCACGGCCTCCAGTTGCAGGATATATAAAGAAGACAATATGTACAAAACAACTATGTAAAACCTAGTGTCTGCCCTCAAACTTGCAATCAATGATATAAGCAATTCAAGGCAGAACAGAAAAAAATACAAGTGCTATTAAAAAGAAGAGGGCTGTGCTAACAGCCAGGCCAGAGATCACCCACTGCAAAGGAGAGACCAGTGTAGTTAGATGCTCTGGAAATCAGCAGTGAGAGCAGAGCTGCAAAAGTTTCTAGACACACTAACTGCCAAGCAAGAGAAATGAAGGTACTGTCCTCACTCACTAGGTTGTTGGAATGGGGGTCACTATAAACTAATTGAACTGAGTTTGGGACACTGGGCCATAGCTGAAAGGTGCCCATAAAGCCTTGCCGCTTAGTTCCCACCTGTCCCAGTTCATCCCTTTATACCAAAGGGGGTCCTGTGGAAAAAAATCACTCTTGCCTGAGTTGTTCTTAGCTTCCTGCATATTCCAAACCCTTTGGAAAGCCCTCAGTTTCTAGGTCTTAAGTGGCACCCATCTATCTGCAAGCAACTTCTCTTTTTTCAAGTTGGGTGCCTTCCAGGGTGAGCTTCCTCTCATGAGACCTACAGGGAGAACATGCACTCTCTCTACCGCACACAGAACCTTGCACTCCTTCCTCTCCTCAACACAGCCCTCTTCTCCCTCCACCATCCCCACTGCCTGCCCCCCACTCTCCTGCTGCCTAGTTCCTCCCTCTCTGTTGCACATGCCTCTCTAGTGGCTGTCAGATCAGCCACAGCTGATATGATTTTTATGGTTTCAGGTCTCACATTTAGGTTTTCCAATCCATTTGAGTTTACCTTTATGTACGGCATAAGAAAATGGCTTAGTTTCATTCTTTTTCATTTAGCTGTCCTGTTTTCCCAACACACTTTCCCATTGCATACTCTTGCCCCTTTGGAGTGGACCAATTCCCATATGATCATGGGTTTGTTTCTGAGCTCTCCATTCTATTCCAGTGATCTGTGTGTCTACTTTTGTGCCAGTACCCATATTGTTTTACTACAGCTTTGTAGTATATCTTGAAATCCAGGACTGTGATACCTCTAGTTTTGTTTTTCTTTTTCAAGACTGCTTTGACTATTTGGAGTCTTTTGTGGTTCCATACAAATTTTAAGCTTGTTTGTCCTAGTTCTGTGAAAACTGCTGATGGTATTTTGATAGAGGTTGAATTAAATCTGTAGATTGCTTTAGGTAGTATGGACATTTTATTTTATTTATTTTTTTCTTTTTTTAAGATTTTATTGTCAGGGAGCAAGAGAATAAACAGGGGGGAATGGCAAGCAGAACAGGCAGAGGGAGAAGCAGGCTCCCTACAGAACAAGGAGCCCAATGTGGAACTCGATCCCAGGACTCTGGGATCATAACCCAAGCCAAAGGCAGACGCTTAACCAGCTGAGCCACCCAGGCGTCCCCTGAGCCACTCAAGCATCCCTGGACATTTTACCAATAGTAATTCTTCCAATCCATGAGCATGGAGTATCTTTCCATTTGTTTGTGTGATCTTCAATTTCTTTCATTAATGTTTTATACTTTTCAAAGTACAGATCTTTTACCTCCTTGGTTAAGTTTATTCCTAGGTATTTTACTCTTTTTGGTGCAATCATAAGTGGGACTGTTTTCTTAATTTCTCTTATTGCTACTTCTTCTGTACATTGATTTTTGTATCCTGTGGCCTTACCAAATTCATTTATCAGTTCTAGTAGGTTTTTGATGGAGTCTTTAGAGTTTGCCATATATACAGGCTCATGTCATCTGCAAATAGTGAAAGTTTTACTCCCTCCTCACCAATTTGGATGTCTTTTATTCCTTTTTCTTGCATGATTGCTGTGGCTAGAACTTCCAGTACAAGGTTGAATAAAAGTGGTGAGAGTGGACATTCTTGTCTTGTTCCTGACCTTAGGCGAAAAGCTCCCAGCTTTACACCACTGAGTATGATGTTAGCTGTGGGTTTTTCATATATAGTCTTTATTATGTTGAGCTCTGTTCCACCTGCAACAACTTTGTTGAGGGTTATTATCATGAATGGATGTTGTATTTTGTCAAATACATTTTTAGCATCTATTGAAATGATCATATAGTTTCTATCCTATATCTTGTTGATGTAGTGTACCATGTTGATGGATTTGCAAACACTGAATTACACTTGCATCCCAGGAATAAATCCCACTTGATCGTGGTGAATGATTTTTAAAATATATTGTTGGATTTAGTGTGCTAATAGTAATTTGTTGAAGATTTTTACATCCATGTTCATCGGAGATATTGGCCTGCAGTTCTCTCTCTTTTTTTTTTTTTTTTTGTAGTTTTTTTTGTAGTTTTTTTCTTTATCTGGTTTTGGTATTATGGTAGTGCTGGCCTCACAGAATAAATTTGGAAGTTTTCCTTACTCTTCTGTATTTTTGACCAGTTTGGGAATAGGTATTAACTCTTTAAATGTTTGGTAGAATTCACCTGTGAAGCCATCTGGTCCTGGACTGTTGTTTCTTGGGAATTTGTTATGGATTTCATTTCATTGTTGGTAATCAGTCTCAAATATTCTACTTTTTGCTGGTTCAGTTTGAGGAGGTAATATGTTTCTAGTAATTTATCCATTTCTTCTAGATTATCCAATTTGTTGGCATACAGTTTTTTTATAATATTCTTCTACATTGTATTTTTGTGGTGTTGGTTGATATTTCTCCTCTTTCCTTTGATTATGAGCTCTCTCTCTCTCTCTCTCTCTCTCTCTCTCTCTCTCTCTCTCTCTGTTGGATGAGTCTGCTGCTGATCTTTTCAAAGAACCAGTTCCTAGTTCCCTTGGAATATTCCATTGTTTTCTTTTGTCATTTTATTGTCATTTCATTGTTGAAATTTCTGTTTGATTTATTTCTACTCTAATCTATTATTTCCTTCCTTCTGCTGGTTTGGGGATTTGTTTTTTGTTTTTTTTTTTTTCTTGCTCCCTCAGTTGTAGGGTTAGGTTGTTTATTTAAGATTTTTCTTGATTTTGAGGTAGACTGGTGTTGTTATAATCTTAGAACAGTTTTGCTGTGTCCCAAAGATTTTGGACCATTGTACTTCCATTTTCATTTGTTTACATGTATATTTTTTAATTTATTCTTTGATTTATTGACTGACCCATTCATTGTTTACTAGCATGTTATTTAACTTCTAATTATTTGTGGGTTTTTTTTCAGATTTTTTCTTTGGTCCACTTCTAGTTTTATAGCATTGTGTTCAGAAAAGATGAATGGTATGACTTCTATCTTTTTGAATTTGTTGATACTTGCTTTGTAGCCTAACATGTGATGTCTTATAGCGAATGCTCCATGTGCACTTGAAAAGAATGTGTACTCTGCTGTTTTAGGATGGAATTTTCTGAAATATACTGTTACCACTTTGTTACCTTACAATTGTTTTTACATCCATTTGGTCTAATGTGTCTTTTAAAGCCACTGTTTCCTTCTTGATTTTCTGTTTGGGTATCTACCCACTGATGTAAGTGTGGTGTTAAAGTTCCCTATTACTGTATTCCTATCAATTTCTTTATTAATAGCTGCTTTATATATTTGGGGGCTCTTATATTGGGTGCATAAATATTTACAATCAGTATATCGTCTTGTTGGAGTGTTCCCTTTATGATTATGTAGAGTCCTTCTTTACCTCTTTTAACAGTCTTTGTTTTAATATCTATTTTGTCTAATATATGTATTGCTACCCTGCCTTTCTTTTCACTTTCATTTCATAATTGTTTTTTCTGTCCCTTCACTTTCAGTCTCCATGTTTCTTTAGGTCTGAAATGAGTCTCTTGTAGGCATTATATAGATGGGTCTTGCTTTTTTATCCATTCAGTCACCCTATCTTTTGATGTGAGCATTTAGTCCATTCACATTCGAGTAATTGTTGATAGGTATGTACTTATTGCATTTTGTTACCTTACAGTTGTTTTTGAAGTTCTTCTCTACTCCTTTCTTCTGCAGTCTTTGGCTTTCTTTTGTATAATACTTAGATTCCTTTCTCTTTATTTTTTGCATATCTATTGCTGTGGTTTTTGATTTGTGGTTTCCACTAAGTTTATATATAACATACATATAGCTGTCTATGTTAATTTGATTGTTACATAAGTTTGAACCCATTCTAAGAGCACTTGTTTTATTCTTCTCTCTCCCACATTTTAGGTATATCGTGTCATACTTTATATCCTTTTATTTTGTGAATCCCTTGACTGATTTGTATAGACAGACTTGATTTAGTGCTCTTCTGCTTCCTATTTTTCTTATGCCTGCCTATGAGCTTTCCTTTCTGAAGAATCCCCCTTAATATTTCTTGTAAGGTTGGTTTAATGGTAATGAATTCCTTTAACTTGTGTTTTTGTAAGAAACTCTTTATCTCTCCTATTCTGAGTGATAGCCGTGCTGGATAGAGTATTCTTGGCTGCAGGATTTTTTTTGGGGGGGGGGCACTTTGAATAAATCAGGCCACTCCCATCTGGCCTGCAAAATTTCAGCTGAAAAACCAGTTGATAGTCATATGGGGTTTCCTTATACGTAACTGTTTTCTCTTACTGTTTTTTTTAAATTTTCTCTTATCACTACTTTTTTGCCATTTTAATTACTGTGTGTCTTGGTGTGGACCTCCTTGGGTTGATTTTGTTAGGGTCTATCTGTGCCTCCAGAATCTGAATTACTGTTTCCTTTCCCAGATTAGGGAAGTTTTCAACTTTTAGTTCTTCAAATGAATATTCTGCCCCCTTTCTCTCTTGAGACCCCTAAAATGTGAATATTATTATGCTTGATGGTATCACTGAGTTCCCTTTATCTAGTCTCATTTTTCTTTTTCTTTCCCATATTTGTCATGATTGACCTCCATCCATTACGCTGTCCTCCAGGTCATTGATCTGTTCTGCTTTCTCTGGTCTTATTCCCTCTAGTGGATTTTTAATTTCAGTTATTGGGATCTTCATCTCTGATTGGTTCTCTTTTATGTTCTCTCTTTGTTGAGGGCCTCACTGAGATTCTCCATTCTTTTCTCAAGTTCAGTGAGTATTTTTATGATCATTCTTTCAATTCTCTATCAGGTATATTATTTATTTCCCTCTCCTTAGTTCTTTTGCTGTAATTTTGTCGAGTTCTTTCATTTGGGATACATTCAGCTGCGTCCTCATTTTGTCTAACTCTGGGTCTGTTTCTGGGTGTTAGTAAAGTTAGTTAAATTTCCTACTCTTCAAAGTAATGTCCTTATGAAGAAGAGATCCTATGGTTCCCTGCCATGCAGTGTCCCCTGTTCACCAGGGGTGCTTTAGGGGTATCTCCCATATGTGTTGCAGGCACCCCATTCTTATGGCTGAGTTGCATTTGCTTTCAGTCATCAACAATGGCTCTCTTTGCCTGTTGTGGGGAGGGGTTAGTCCCTGTGTTGTTAATGGGTCAGTCTGGGGCAACCTTCGGCTTGAGTTGTGTCGGACCAGGCATTTGTCAGAACTGGAGTGGCACCTAACTGCAGGGAACTCTCCTTATGACGTCTCCTGAGAGATGCTCCCTGGTGGGCAGGGCCCACAATCAGATGGGATGTCTGCCCACAGACACTGTTCTCCACATTCGGACTGGTATGTATGGTTTTTCTTCCCCTCTTCTCAGGGCAGGCGCCACTTTAGGGTGGTGCTGGCCCCTACTTTCATACTACCAAGCTTGTGGCACTGCTTTGGATAGACTTCTGAGTGTGGGATGGAGGAGTGGGTGCATTTGATAGCAAAGCTAGATGGAGAGTGTTCCTGCTGTGCCAGTTCCTACAGGTGAGCATTTTCTCTAGACTAGAGGCCAGGGGAGAAGGATGGTACCTGCCAGCTCTTTCGTTCTTGCAGAAATCCCCTCAAGATCCCTGCCCTTCCAGCACGCATCCTGAGATGAATAAATATATCTTCCTTTACACCCTGGGTGTTTGTTAAACTGCTGCGTCTATGTCATATCTCAGTGGGGTTGTTTGCTATGCTCTTTAAGGTGGGGACTCGGTTTCCTCTCACCCTCTTGCTCTCAGAGCTGAGCCTGCTGATTTTTAAAAGTTTGCAATGTTGTGCCCCATTGATCTTCTAAGTAAAAACTTGACTTTGTAAGTAAAAACTTTCTGGCTTTCAAAGGCAAATGTTATGGGGATTAGTCTTCCCATTGCGGGTCCCCCATTCCTGGGGTGCCTGGCACGGGTCTGCTAATTTCTTCTATCCATCCCTGAGGTGTCCCTCTCATGCTCAGTTTTGAGGGGCAGTTTGGTTTCCAACTGCATGTTGCCCTTCCTACTCTTTTTGAAGTGGCCTCTTCCCTATATTTAGCAGTGGAGAGTCTGTTCTGCCAGTCTTTGGGTTGTTTTCTCAGTTATTTATACTGATGTAGGTTTTATCTAGGTGTAGTCAGGGGAGTAGGTGAGCTAAGGATGTTTTTACTCTGCCATTTTCCCTGGAAGTCCCCATTCCACTCAACTTTGGCTGTCATTAGATTAGGAGAAGTCAAGCAGAAAATGGCTCTATTTCCAGCACCATTTTTATTTTTCCTTCAAGTTCCTGATGTGGCTTTAATGACCTTTGCTTTTTCAGAGCACCTATCTTTCTCATTAGGACACCATGATGTATGAGATAGGTTCTAGCTCCCAACCCATCTCCATTCTAGCTTCTCCTGATGAACCTTTCTTACCCTCCCAAGCCAATAGCTACCTTCTTCCACCTCCTCCCAAAATCAAGAAAACATCCTGATGGATTTTTATCATCAGCTTAAAGCACCTCCATATTTCAGAAAACATTTCACACAAAGGGATTCAGAATCCTGGGAATCAGTCCGTGTTTTATTTTACAGTACATTCATATAAGTTCCTGCATTTCCAAGGTAACCAGATCACATTCAGGTTAGCACTGCTGGTAACAAAATTATACAACTACCCTGGCTTCAAAAACAAGATAGGATGATATGATACACATTAACATCTCTTTCCCTTTAATACTGCAGAAGACAATACCTCACAAAAATAAAATCACATGCCTTTTACAATCCAGTGTGAAGGCATATTATTTATGTTAAAATAAACCATTTTGGGCAGGGGGAGAATAAGAAGAGTTTCAAAGGTGAAGGTATCTAAAATTTCCCCCAGTGCCATCTTTCCCTTCTGCCAGCTGGCACTTTCAATATCAATGCCTTGGGAAGAGGGACAGAGGAAAGTGAGGGATATTTAACTCTGAAACTCATGGGTTCTTAGGTTACTTCTGTAAAAACTACTTAAATAACCTAAACTTCTAAAAAGAGTTAATATTAACAAGTGATGGTAATGTAGGAAGCACCTGGAGAAAATTCCTCCAGTCACTTGGGGGAAATATAAGCTGCAGACATTTCACAAAAATGGAAAACTGTATCACATCCAGTAATACATTAGGTTTTGAAAATACACTTTCGGGATGCCTGGGTGGCTCAGTTGGTTGGGCGACTGCCTTCGGCTCAGGTCATGATCCCGGAGACCCGGGATCGAGTCCCACATCGGGCTCCCTGCTCGGCGGGAAGCCTGCTTCTCCCTCTCTCACTCCCCCTGCTTGTGTTCCCTCTCTGGCTGTGTTTCTCTGTCAAATAAATAAAATCTTTAAAAAAAAAAAAAAA
>PITA01030721.1:0-16160 GCA_004023965.1 Spilogale gracilis | reverse complement strand
CAAAAAATGGGCAAGAGACATGAAGAGGCACTTCTCTGTAGAAGATATACAAACGGCTAACAGACACATGAAAAAATGTTCAGCGTCACTAGCTATCAGGGAAATTCAAATCAAAACCACTCTAAGATACCACCTTACACCAGTCAGAATGGCCAAAATTAACAAGACAGAAAATGACAAGTGTTGAAGAGGCTGCGGAGAAAGGGGAACCCTCTTACACTGTTGGTGGGAATGTAAACTGGTGCAGCCGCTTTGGAAAACAGTGTGGAGATTCCTTAAAAAATTAAAAATAGAGCTACCCTATGACCCTGCAATTGCACTACTGGGCATTTACCCCAACGATACGGATGTAGGGAAAAGAAGGGCCATATGCACCCCAATGTTCATCACAGCAATGGCCACAATCGCCAAACTGTGGAAAGAGCCAAGGTGCCCATCAACAGATGAATGGATAAAGAAGATGTGGTACATATATACAATGGAATACTATGCCTCCATCAGAAAGGACGAATATCCAACTTTTGTAGCAACATGGACTGGACTGGAAGAGATTTTGCTGAGTGAAATAAGCCGAGAAGAGAAAGTCAAGTATCGCATGGTCTCACTTACTTGCGGTGCATGATGGGTAAACTGGAGGTCAGTGGGAGAAGGAAAGTAAATGGGAACTAGGGTAATCTAGGGAGGGAAACGAAACAACAGAGACTTTGGACACAGAAACAAACTGAGGGACTTGGAGGGAGGGGAGTTGAGGAATGGGAGAGCCTGGTGGTGGGTACTGGGGACACCTAAAGCGTGGAGCACTGGGTGTGGGGAGCGGGGAATGAATCTTGGAACACTGGAAAAAATTTTTAGTAACAATAAAAAATATATATATAATAAAAAAAATTTTAGTCTGTCTTAAAAAAAAAAGATAGGGAGAATACAAGAAGGCTACTGGGTGGGCAGAGAGTGAGGCTCAGATACATTATCCTCCTGGATCTATCATTTTGTTTCTGGACAGGCATCTATCTATTCTACTGGTTTTGTTTTTCTGGTAGAACTCTGACTAATATAAATTTGATACCAAGAATGATTCTAGAGGAACAGAATCTTGACAAGTTTTCTGAAGTGGTTCTGGGTTTTGTGGATTGATTCTCTAAGAGGATTATTTGGAAAGGGACTGACGACTCTATTCCCAATGGTAAAGAGCCTGGGTGCCCAGGGCCTGATGTTGCAATACAGAAGACATTAACACATTGCATGCTACTAATCATAGACGTGCAAAAGGCAATGTTCTAGGGACCAAGTATTGGAGGCCTTAAAACATGTTAGTCAAACTAAAGAGCATAAGAAGATTTACTGGATATCATGTTGTACTGGAAAAAGTGGGAAAGGGGAAGAATGATGTGAAGGATTCAAATTCTCAGAAATAAGTCTATAAATAAATAAATAAATAAATAAATAA
This sequence comes from Spilogale gracilis, assembly GCA_004023965.1. Classification (NCBI taxonomy): domain Eukaryota; kingdom Metazoa; phylum Chordata; class Mammalia; order Carnivora; family Mephitidae; genus Spilogale; species Spilogale gracilis. The sequence goes on along the minus strand of PITA01030721.1, from coordinate 14,716 downwards.
ATAAATAAATAAATAAATAAATAATAAATGACCTGAAAGCTTCTGTGTCTGTATTGAAGATCCCTCTGACCTGTAGCCACAGGATTTAGGTAGAGCCCGAATCTGAAACTAAACCCAGATTCATTCTGTCTGTGTTTGCTGCCGCAAACTGAATTCCATATCCTGCAGGGTGTCATCTATTACAGGAAGAACACTGAGAAATGGGAGCCTGAAACTGGAATGGGGACATACGTGGAGCCTCATGAAGCTGGAACCATCAAAACCCTATATTCTCCTGAGCCTTCTTTGCCAATTGGGGAGGTTATCCATTCAGGGAGACATTCCAGTACCAGAAAAATAACTTTAGGATACATTGGGGTATACAACACCAGCTAGGTGGCAATAACTTGCAGGATTGAAGCAAGGCTATCCTGGAGGCTGCATCTGCCTTAAGTCAATGTCCCATATATGGTGCTGTTTCTCCCATAGCCCGGACTCACTCATCCTAGACTCAAGGGTTGGAAATGGGAGCAGCACTACTCATTATTACCCCTACGGATTTGATTAGCAAAATTTGGAGTACTTATCACTGCAACCTTATGCTCTGTTGTCCTACTGGTCTTACTTCTAAAGTAAGAGTGCTTCCACCAGGAGACACAAGAATGACTACATGAAGATACCTCCTGGACACTTTGGGCTTCTCATGGGTCTAACTCAGAAGCAGTGACTGTGCTGGACCAATCCTGATCACCAAGAGAAATTGCCAGTTTCCTTACCATGAAGGTGAGAAAAATATGTTTGGAATGGAGGAAACACATGGGACATCTCATAGAACTATTGTGCCCTGTTATGAGAATAAATGGAAAAATACCACAGCCCAATTCAGGCAAAACTAGTAATGGCCCAGATCCTTCAAGTTTGAAGGCTTGGGTCTTGGCACCAAGTTAAAAAGCACAACTGACTGAGGTGCTTTCAGAGGACAAAGAAAATACGGAATGGATAGTGTGAGAAGGCTGTTATAAATGCTAAGGATGGCCATGTCACAGGTTATAGAAATAAGTAGTATAATTATTTCTGGCATTTTCCTTATTTGTTATGTATATTATTATACATGTGTCCACATGTGCATCAGAGTTTTTCTTCTTTGTCTTATGTCCAGCACAGAAAGCAGACATGTGGTCATAATAGTTAACTTTATCATAGCATTTATGTCACAGGATTTCAAGGCGAAGAGAGAATACCCTCCAATGACATTGCTTTGTGGTTGGGGAAAAGGATCAACACCCTTTCAAGCACACGAAGGTTAGTTGGTGGAAGTGTGACTTTATTATACTTAATTTTCAGATTAAGTATGTTTAAGGGACTGTGTGAATGACAAGAAGACAAAAGGTGGACTGTGATGTCTAACTTTATGTGTCAATGTGGATTGGCTGGAGTCCCCATCATTCAATTAAACAAGAGTCTAGATGTTGAAGAAAAATTTTATGGATGCCATTATCATTTGTAATCAATTGCAAAAAAAGGATATTTTCTTGATAAATGGGAGGTCTAATCCCCTTGTTGAATAGCCTTAAGAGCAGGCCTTTAGAAGGTGGAAATATGCAAGAGAAGAAATTCTCCCTTAGAGGTTTGTAACATCTTGTTTGTGACCAGTGAGATCTATTTTATTTTTATTTTAATTTAATTTATTTTTATTTTATTTTATTTTATTTTATTTTAATTTCAGTATACTTAATATTAAGTGTTATAATAGTTCAGGTGAAGATACAGAGATTCAACCCTTCTCTGTGTCACCCAGTGCTCATTGTGACAAAAGTACTCCTTAATCCCTGCCTTCTATTTTACCCACCCCTCTTTCACCTTCTCTCTCACAACCACCAGTTCCTTCTCTTCTCTTCCTCTCTTAAGAGGCTGTTTTTTGGCTTCTCTCTCTCTCTCTCTCTCTCTCTCTCTCTCTCTCTCTTTCTCTCTCCCTTTTATCACATTCATTTGTTTTGTTTCTTTTTTTTCATTTAAATTCAGTTAGCCAAGATCATCATCAGTTTTTGATATAATGTTCAGTGATTTGTTATTGATTTGTTTTGTGTCTTAAATTCCACATATGAGTAAAGAAACAATAAGCAATGGCAAGAATGCAGAGTAATGGGAATTCTCATACACTGTTGGTGGAATGCAATCTGCTATAACCACTGCAGAAAACAGTATGGTGGTTCCCCCAAAAATTAAAAATAGAAGTACTACATGATCCAGTAAATGTACTACTGGATATTTACACTAAGAATATGACGATACTAATTTGCAAAGGTATAAGCATCCCCGTGTTCACTGCAGCACTATTTATAATAGTCAAATCACAGAAGCAGCCCAAGTGTCTATTTCATATTTCTGATCTTCTAAGATACGAGATTATCACCTGTGCTCTTTTAAGGAACTAAGTTTGTGTAATTTGGTAAAGCAGCTAGAGAAAACTTTGTAGGATCACACAAGCAGGAAGAAAGGAACAGCAATGGGGAGCAGGCAGACAGCCTGGCGGACAGGAAGCTGATCATGACTTTCATGGACAGTCAGAGCTATAGCTGGGTAGGAAAAAGGTCACAGGCAAAGGTAGGAATCTTGGGAAAGATGAGACAGAGAAGTTCAGACAGTCTGATGAAAAAGAGGAGGAGAGCGGGAGGCTGGCAGTGGACAGAGAGAAAGCAGGAAGTAGACAGAAGACAGCAGACAGGAGAGACTGACAGGAAGACAGGATGTCACGGATCAGGGCTCATCCATGTCCCCACAAGGATTAGAGGAGCTTCCTGAGATGCAGGTGGATCCCGTTCTTGGACATCAACACAAGTTTTGGAGTGGGAACAGGGACCCTGACGGGATCTGGAGCCAGCTCAAAGCGGAGTAGGGTCAGGGCCACGGCCACCTTCATCTCATTCATGGCAAACTGCTTCCCGATGCAGTTCCTGGGTCAGGAAGGGAAAAGAAAATGAGGAGAGGTCTCAAACCCCCTGCCAGGAACAGCACACTCAGGGCTGTCCTGCACAGGCCCAGCCCAGAGTTCCCTTACCTCAGGACACACACACATCTCTATGCCTACCTAGCCTTGCTTGTTTCAACTCTCCCCTTGACCTTTGGCAAAGCCTACACTCTCCCAGGATTAGCTCCTACTCCTATCTGTGCTCTCAGTAGGCCTGGAATCCTGTTATATGAAGGTCAGCACCTTGAGTCTCAGGGCAAGTCAAGTGATCATGAAAACAGTTAATTATTAAGTTGTTTGCTCTCTGCACAAGCCATTTCTGGTTTCACAATGAGGAGACAAGGACAGGAGCCATAGGGGGTGGGCTGGGCCACCCTTCAGGCTCTAACCATCTGGGGAAAACAGGGATCCTGATCCTCAGAGAAGGACAAGACAGAATTGGGGAAGGAAGTCAGAGTGGCAACAGGGAAGCTTCTGCAAGGGCAGAGGCTTAGTGACGCTCAACGTGCTGTACCTTCTGCCTCCAGGTTGGGTCCAGACTCCTGCCTCCCCCTCGGCCCCTCAGTCAACCAGCTCCTATAGCCTTCCAATTCCACTGCAGAAATGTCCCTGTGTGCCATCCCTCAACCTCTTCACCGAGACTTTTCTGTCCCCTGCCTCTACTCCCTCTCCTGATGCCCCGGGCCAGCTCAGAGCCTCGCATGGTCTCCATCACAGGTACAACATGTCCACATGCCTCAGCTGGCATCAAAGTCCTCTCCAGGTTGTTGGCTCACTCACTTGTCACCTGTTCAGCTCCTCCCAGCTCAGCTCCTGCTGAGGAGATCCCAGAGAATGCCCTCCTTCCACCAGTGCCTGCCCCATGCTCAAGGCTAAGGGCAATGCCAGCCTGCCCTCACTCTCACCCCTGCTCACTGTACCTCTTCATTCCTGGACCCTGACTTCACCCAATACTTTACTCAACGACACATCACTTTCCAGAGTAGGAAAGTGCCAGCAACATGGTGCTTCTTACAATGGGCCCTATTAGTAAATGAGTGAGTGAAAGAATGAATGAATCAATGAATGATGTTTCTTTTGAGTGGAGGCATTTATTTCTTTGCTGTGAACTCCTGGAGACAAGGGCAGTATGCCATCTCATAGCAGAGGACTTGGGACACAGAGATAGGCTTAATAGGCAGTCTTATAATTGAATGATGTCTATTGAACTGAAAAAACAAACCCTGAATGGAATAAAACACGAGTAACCATTAGTTCTGAGCTAGGAACTGAGCAGCCTACCCCTCTCCTGTCTCTACCAGCAGCCACATGACTTGCACCAATGACTAGGAAGAAGGACTCAGTCCTAAGGAGAAACAAATCCTGGAGCCAGTATCTGGAAGAATAATTCGATTAAAGATGTTGTGTGAAAGTGGGTTCACTCTGTATGTGAGCGACTCTATTTGCAAAAAAACATTTTTCTCGTGATTACATACAAAGTTTATTGCAGTTACTATTCATAGGACACTCTCAGCAGCACTGGAGGATTTCAAAGCAGCCACTCTGGAGAATAGTCATCGAGCTGTACAGTCACATCTAGTGTGCCATATATATATATATTTATATTTATATTTTTTTAGTGTGCCTTATATTTTACACACCAAGTATCTTTCAATTGCCATGTGTCGTACATATACCACAGAGTAGATTTCCTCCCCAAAGCAATTTAATGTCCTCATTTTTAAAATATTTGACCACTTGGATAATTGGACTCTAAGTGTTGGAAGGTATATAGAATGCAGAGCATATGTAATGATTGGACAACTAGGAAAATTGTCAAGTGTAAGTGACTATTACCATGGAGTCTAAAATTCATATGGATAGATGAAAATACAGTGACAACACAGATTAGTCGAGTACATTATGAAGCCCTTAAGAGACTGAAGGAAGCTTTCCTGTGTATGGCTGAAATATCTGACACATGCAGGAAGCTAAGGATGAAAACATACGCAATATAGTCAATGGTGCAGTGTGGGGGCAGAATGAGGAGTTGAGTAGAAAAGGCTGGTTTGAGAATGTGTGCAAAAGAAACCTTTTGAGTCCATCATTTTTTTTAACTTTTTTTTTCAGCGTTCCAAAATTCATTGCCCATTCCCTACACCCAGTGCTCCATGCAATAGGTGCCCTCATCCTGACTTTGAAATTGACAACACTTGAAAATTACATGTGAGAAAATCTAATTCTTTAAAATCATACTCATAAGATGAAGAAGTCACAAGAATACCCTGAGCTATGGAATACACATTGACACTAAATTGTGGCTGGAGATTGGGTAAGAGCAACAGGTAAAAGTCTCCATGGCATGCACTGATTACCAGCTTTCTTTGTCATAGAGACACACACTTCTTTCCCAGCGCTCCAACATACCAGGGCATATCTACAGACACCCACATAAATGAAGCAGGTCACAATCATCACCCACCCCTCCTCCCATCTTGGTACAAGTGCCTCACCTTGATCCTCCTGAAAAGGGCAGGAAGGCATGGCTGTGTCGAGAGGAACCCGGTGCAAACCGAGAAGGGTCAAACACCTGCAGAGGAAGCACCAGGGCCAGGACCCGTATGGTCAAGCCCTCCTTCCAATCATCCAAGGGACAGCACACCCAGAGGTGGGACTGGAAGAGGGGTTGGTCTGGAGAGGTTACCCCACCTCCTTATCCCAAGGCCATCATACCTTTGGGTTTGGCCACACTTTTGGGTTGTGGTGAAGGGCATAAATGGAGAGCACGACTAAGAATCCTGTGGGGCAGAAGAAAGAAGACTGATCACACATGCCTGTGGAGCCCAGGTACTTGCACACACAGCTTGGCATCCACAATGAGAGCATTTCCCATCACTATGAATGAAAGGATAGTGTTGCAGGAGAGGTGGGGCAGACATGGCACAGCAGGTGTGCATGTGTGCACAGATTAGTAGATTAACTGACCAACCTGAGAAGCAGGAAGGAACTGGAGGCTTGCTTTTTGGAGCAATTCAAGGGACAACTCACATTTATTAATTACCATCTACCAGCCCTTGGGGAATATCCATGAACTCCTCCATCCTCACAACAACCCTCCACTTAAGGCTCACATCTCCATTGTTCCCATGAGCTACCTGAGCCTCAGAGAGGCTAAGCAACTTGCCTCTGAGCACCCAGCTAGGCTGTAGCAGGGCCGGGATCCAGAGAGGGGATCTGAACAGTGGCCTCCAGCCATGGCCAGATCTCAGATATGGTCATCAGCTACTCTCTGTCATCAACCTGAGGGTTCCCCAGAGACCAGACCATCTGAGCCATGACAGTGAATTCTCTAATCACTCTCATTAGCCTAGACTCTATAAGGAAAGACCGCATCTCCCCCTGCTCCTTCTGTTTGTCTCTAAAGCACTCATATCTCAGAGAATGAGAATATTAGGGCAAACCCCAAAGTGACATTCAGAGGCTGTCATGTATTTATTTCTTGAGCTTTTGCTGGATTTAAACTCTGTGCAAAGCACACTACAGACCTCATCTAAACAACAAAGGAAGTACTGATTTTCTTGAGGGGGAAATGAGTCTCAAAGAGATGCACAAACTGTCCAGGACATGTGGATTTCTGACCTCCCACGCATTCCTGCCAAGTGTGTATGGAGTGAGAGTGGTGAAGTTCACACCTTTGGGTAAGGAGCGTCCATCAGGGAAGGTGATGGGCTTGCTGAGCTCTCTGCCAACACCTGGAACTGGCGGATAGAGTCGCAGTGCCTCCTTGATGCACATGGTGGTGTAGGGCATCTGGTCCAAGTGATCCCTAAAACAAAGCTATTGTGAAGGGGGGGAAAGACCCTGACAACCAGAGAATTCTCTAGTTGAGGGGCAGGGCCTCCTGTTTCATGAGCACTCACCAGGTAATGGAAGTGCTGTCCCCCAAGAGGCTCTGGATCTCCTCCCTACATTTCTGCTGATGCTCGGGGTGTGTGGCCAAAGCATAGAGGATCCAGGAGATGCCACTGGCTGTGGTGTCATGGCCCTCAAACATGAAGGTGTCCACTTCTGCACGGAGGTCCTTATCAGACAAATTGTTCTCCTCCTTCATCTGGGAAGACAAGAGAGAAGGTAGGGTTTGAGTTTGCCCTCCTCCTCCACATTTGTGGGCAAAGCCCCAGGCCTCCCCTGCCCTACTTACTTGAGCAAAGAGGAGAATGTCTAGGAAGTCCAAGTGCCTCTTGCTCCTGACCTTCTCCAGCTCTCCTTCCTTTTGCAATTGAACCTTCCTCAGATTGATCACTCTGTCTGTCCAGAACAGCATTCCCAGGCAGAGCTGAGAGTTCTGGGTGCCCAGACACAGCCACTCACAGTACCCCCCCTGCCCTTTGTGCCCCAGTCAGGGTGCCAGGTGGATCAGGAGGAATATAGTAATGGGTATGCTTTTTGGGGTGAGAGCTCTAGGGCCAGGTGCTTGCAGGTCCTTGTTCCCATCAACAGCACAGCCCAAGAGGCTCTGCTGAATGCTGCTGGCAGAGTCTCTCATTCAACCTTTACCCATGTGGTTACACATGTAGCTTCCTACATAGCAGCTTCACACCTGCACCAGGGGAGAATGTGGGGTGGGTATTTTCCAGGTCCTGGAGGGTCAGCCAGGGGCAGGACTTAGCCTGAAGGGTCAGACCCAGTGTCTTTTGGGATGTGCCTGATGAAGAATGGGAGCTTCCCAGAGAACAGAGTCTAACCTGTGTGTTGATGGGCAAGCTGGCAGGCCCGGTGGTTCCAGCGACCTTCAGGGGTCAGCCTGTAGATGATGTCTTTCTGGTAGAAAACATTCCTCACCCGGGAAAACACCAGGTTGTTCAGGTCCCGAATGGCCTGAAGGTAGGATTGGGAGTACCTGAAAGGGGAGGATGCAGAAGGGACTGGCTGGAGGATGGCATCTTACCTGGAGCAGGGTGTGTCTGCGGGTAGAACATTCCTCAATTAACAGGACAGGCAACCCTACACATTTGTTATGTTGCTCTAATACTCCAGACCCTCAGCCCTTTATGAGGGACATGGGAAGCCATATTTGTCCCTGTGGCAGTGCACATGGTCTGTGCCTAGTAAAGGCTTAGTGTGCACTGAATCTGACTGTGGCTGGGGACTCTGCAGAATGTGGCCCTTTGGACTGGTAAACACCCAAGCTGCCCTAACTGCCTCTCTGATAAGTTCATTCCAGTAGGTAAAAAATAGGACCCTGCAGCTAATAAGGATTTCACTGACCTGTCTGTCTGGTGGGTGCCCTGGTAGCTGAAGGCACACTTCATAATGGTGTCCAACGTCATCAAGGAGATGTGTCCAAAGATCTCCAGAGGTGAGTTCTGGCTGAGGAGCTCCTCCCATTTGTCCTGTGGTAGAGGGACACATTGGTCCTTCTCTACTCCTCCAGAAGGCCCGTGCTGACAAAGCTAAACTCTCTCTCTGCCTCTCCAAATATTCTGATGAGATGCCCTCACTTTGTAAATCAGGTGTGATTCATCAGTTTAGGACCATATAGCCATGTGTTTGTAATATGGTGAGTATTATCTCAGAATATACTCTGAGAAAGTTGTTATTTGTTATTTGATTAATCATGATTCTTACCATCTGACTTAGGAAGAAGTTTGGTGATAACCACCTTTTAGCAGACCAGCAAGCATTGTTTCTCAGGGATCTAAGGGGGGGGTGTTTTCTCTCCTGGGGTTGATCTGAACAGAGAAACAGGTAAAGTCCCAATTTGGGGAGCAAGAGTCAAGGCAAAGGCAAAGGTCAAGGTGCCAGTACTGGGGTTTCTAAAGAAGGGGTATCAGGAACTTCAGTTCCTCTTATTCAACAAATATCTGCTGAGCACAGTGAGTGAGAAATAGGGTCATGCTTATAGGTGATGTTATGGCAGGACCCACCCCTGGGGGAAGAGACCTGGTTTCCACTTCCCTTCATGGAGTGGCTAAAATCCATCAGAAGCCTTCAGCCTCAGGCCAGAGCCCACCTGAGTGACATCCTGGGATGTCCACCTTGCCACTGAAGCTGCTATGGCCCAGGCCAGTCAGAGGCAGCTTGTCCTGTTATCTAGGGACATTGACTATTCTTCCTATCCAAGTCAAAGACATGGGAGCAGGAGGAGAAGGGAACTTTTATCCACCAGGACTGTGTCTCCTGTGGGCAATGAGCAAAAAGTAGATGAAAACCGGTGCCTGGTTGCTTTCCTGTTCCATCCATCCCTAGGGAGCCCTGTCTCATAGTATGGTATAATTGGGTGAATTCGGGACCCATGTCTAATGGATGTCTGAGGGACACAGCTGTCTGAGAGTGAACTTTGTGAACTGTGCTGTGGGTGTGAGTGAGCAGGTGAGCAGGGGTTGAACTTACTAGCATCACTCGGACAGATTCGGCCATGCACTCCACATAGGGCTTCAGGATGTCATAGTGGAAGGCTGGGGTCAACATCCGTCGGTGCTGGAACCACGTCTGCCCATTCAACAGGAGCAAACCATACCCTGGACCACAATGGGTGGGTGTGTGTGGAAGGAACCTCTGAAGAGTTGTCTGGGGACAACTGGGGAGGATCTCAGGGTGTCAGAAGATAGGTATCCTGGGCAATGCTGGAAAGGCCAGTGTATGCCAGGAAGGGGACTTCCCAATGCCTGGTCAAAGCTTTGAGATTGAGGTTGAAACAGAGTAACATTGGGCTAATGGAGGAAGTCAGTGAAAAGTTAGTTTCAGATCATTATGGAGGACTAGAAGTATGTGAGAGAAACTTAGCTGCACGAGGGCCCCTTACTGTTTGGAAGGGGTGAAGTTTTTATCTGACTGAGAGGAAGAAGAAGGAGGCTCAGTTCAGATTTGAATGGAGGGACAGTGGTGCTGGTCACCTCTTATTTAATGTGGGCCAAATGGATAGATGTTAGTAAACCTAAGCAGAAGGTGAATTGTAGTCCTAATTAAATGTACTTACCTATCCAGGGAACCATGAATCTATAGGCACCATGAGACTTTGGGTCTGAAAGTAAGAAGGGCATTACAGAAAAGTGGAGGTGACTAATGAAGGCAGGTGCCCCAGGAGGTAGCTGTGGTCCATACCATTGTCCCCCATCCCTTCCTAATGACTATCATCTGGCAATCTGTCTCAAGCCACCTCCCACTTGTCTTCCAACCAGGACTCTCTTTCTTTCCGGATAGTTACTATGGGCTCAGGAAGACAAACTGTCCCACAGCAGAGCCCTATGGAGTAGGAAGTTGAATCAGTAAGAAATATAGCTTCTGTCCTCAGTGCTAGTGAAAAGACAATAGCTTGTCTGGTGGGTTTTTTGTTCATTTATTTGTTTTATTACATTTTTTTGTTTTTATCTTGTTTTTGTCTTATTTATTTATTTATTTATTTATTTATTTATTTATTTATTTATTTATTTATTTATGGTGGCTCAGTCATTCCATGTGCCAGCAAGGGAATAGGTAGGTGTTCCACGCAAGCCATCATGGATAGGGAGTTATCTTGAGTTCTAGGATCACACCATTGTGGTGAAGAAAGAAATAAAGGAGGAAAGAATAAATGGGGGAAAGAATGAAAAGTGGAAAGTAGGAAAGGAAGGCAGGAAGGAACAAGAAGGAGAGAGAGAAGGAAGGAAGGAAGGAAGAAGGAAGGCAGGGAGGGAAGGAGAGAGAGAGAGAGAGAGAGAGAGAGAGAGAGAAGAAAAGAGAAGGAAGGAATGAAGGAAGGAAGGGAGAGAGGGAGGGAAGGAGAGAGAGAGGGAGAAAGAAAGAAAGAAAGAAAGAAAGAAAGAAAGAAAGAGAAAGGGAGAAGAAAAGAGAAGGAAGGAAAGAAGGAAGGAAGGGAGAGAGGGAGGGAAGGAAAGAGAGAGAGAAAGAAAAAAGAAAGGAAGAAAGAAAGAAAGAAAGAAAAAAAGAAAGAAAGAAAGAAAGGGAGGGAGGGAGGGAGGAAGGAGGGAAGATAGGACGGAAGGAAGGGAGAAAGGAAGGAAGGAAGGAAGAAAGAAAGAAAGAGAAAGAAGAGACAGAAAGAGGTAATTCTTCACAGGTGTTCAAACATTCAAACTGAGTAACAGCTCTTGGACTGGAAGGATGACAGTTAGAGGGTCAGATATTGATGACTGAGCCAGCAGTCTCTTCTGAAATGTCACAGTCCCCAAGGAATATATCTAAGCGGGAAGAACCACTCCAACAGACAAATGGGTTTGCTCTCACCTGATCGTCCCAGGATCACTTTCATGTAGTCTGGATCATAGACTACGAGGGTAACCTTGCTCCCCCATAGCCAGCGCGGACTGGCGCACGGATATGTCTCTGCTCTTTTCTGAAGTTCTTGTAGCTCCTCACCCTTTTGGAACTGTAACCAAGGGAAAGACAAATCAGTAAAACCTTGCTTCCTGTTTAGGCCCAATGCTTGGAGAGGTGGTGGAGGTTAGAATGGCCACATGGAGATAGTTCTGGATAGCAGCAGTGATTAGGTGTTTGGAAATGTTTCTGATGAGCTAGGCTCTGATTTGGATTCCAGATTCATGGAATTTATGTTCTAAAGGGAGTAGAGGTAGGGAAATCAATTGGACCCTACACTGAGAAGTGTTGTCCAATGACTTAAGGAGGCTTCCCTATGCTCCCAGGTCATGTCCCTCTCTGGGGTTGTCCTTTTCCTTGGATCCAGTGCAGGGACGGTGTAGTGGGAGCCTCTTACTATGAAGCTATGTTACCTCATCCTCCAGGATCTCTCCAACTTGTGCAGCAGGGGTCCCCTGGGGATCCTGTTTCAGCACAATTTCATGTTTCTTTTCTGATTGCTTGCTCTCCAAGCCAGTCAGCTTCCAGGAACTCCTGCTCCTGGGTAATGACAGTAGTTCCTCTGGGGGACCCCAAGGAGCTAGATGGTGTTCTTCCTGGCTCTTCCTCACTCTGGGTCACTCTGATACCTACTGGTCTATTAGCCTTCCAGGAAACCACTTGGGATGGCCGTCTCTCCCTGAGCAGGTCTGGCCAGGGCCAGCTGAGACTCTTGTAGAGGAGACGGTGCCCATGGTGGCAGTGGCAGTGGCAGTAATTCTGTAGGCTAATACCCAGTGTCTACTGGCTTTCAGGCTGCAGCCACTCATGCACGCAGTGCTCCACTACAGCTCTTCTCACCTGGTTCCTCCTGGGAACTGGGGTCACAAAAAAATCCCCAAAGTGAGCTACCAGGACAGTGGACAGAAAATAAGGGGGAAACACAGGCAATTAATAGTCAAGTGTTGTGGGCTGTGCTGGCCAGTGGTCAGCCGAGACAAGGGGCTTCCTGGATTTCCATACAAGCATGGATTTCCATACAAGGGTTCTCCTGTCATAGTTCCTGAGTGATTTCAGCCCTGTTTAGTGCAGCAAGTTTGGTAACCTACAAATATGCTTGTCCTTCACAGGCATTACCATCATCTTCAATGTTTATAATTAGAGTGTAACTGTGATCTGTGGTCTGTGCCAGGTGATATTTGGAGATTAGTATAATCACATGAGACTATATAATAATCATCACCTCCATTTTACAGAGAGGGATAGAGCAAGTATTTGAATTATGTGGCAGAGCTAGAGTAGAATCCGGGTGGCTTGGCTCAGAGCCCATATGCTTCTCGGTCCCACTTGTCCCTTGTCACCCGGTCTGAAAGACTACTGTGCATGACAATCCAATTCCTGACTTAGCCAACAACAGAGGTATGGAATAAGTCTCAGATTTATAAGAGCAAGAAAAATCTGGCTGCAATATGTTAGGCCAGCAGAAGCTGAGGGCTAATGGGGGCACTGGGAGTAATAGGAGTTATATAAGTAGAACTTGAGTGCTTACAAAGTCTCCATACCATCCATGTAAGGGGAGTCAGTGGAGGAAGTTTTAGTGGTTGCTTAGGTCAAATCCTAGCTCAGAAAGGTGACAACTGCATCTAACAAAAAGTCGCAATTTCTCCAAATGGACAATCTGGAAGTCATTAGTGCAACAATTTGCATGAAGAAATGTATATCTGTCTCCCTGTGACTGAGGTGAAGTTTCTGTCTTTGGCTCCATTCAGTTGAAGTTGCTTAGCTTCCTCAGCAACATCCCCCTGCTAGGCTTGTTCAATCCAAATACCACAAGACAGCCCCTCCTCACATGCCCCCACCTTGAGGATTCCCCTGCTGAAGGACCAGCACTGACAGAGCTGGAAAGTAAGTACTGTCTCCAACTCAGCTGCAAGCTTCTCCTTCCTCTGTCACTCCACAAGCTGGTCAGTCATCTCTTGGGGTCAGCTCTGTGCTGGTCATTGGGTACTGGAAGGGGGTGACATCCTCAGCCCAAGGGACTCACAGTACTGGGGTTGGGGAAGAAGAACTGGGAGATAAACAGATTCTTTTACTGATGCAACTCAATGTCAATACTCTTTATCTGCCCCATCCTGGAAACCTTCTCTCTCATGTGTGTGAACGACTTGTCAGCATTTTAGCACTGAAATCGCCAGTCTGGGACATCTCATAGTCTCAGGCAAACCAGGCTGGTTGGTTCCTTGCACCTGACATCACCTCCCCCCCACCGCCGGCAGGGGAGCCTATTTTCCATTGACTGACACCTGATTCCTGTCTACCGGCTTCATAGGCTTAGAACCGCACCACTGTCTGTGCTCCCAAGTGGCTCAGGGCTAGGCTGAGAGGATGGGATTGAGTAGCTGGAGCAGGGAAGCATTAGGAAGGGTGTTCTGAGAGAGGAGCTGGGGTTCCTAAGCCAGGAGAAGGAAGATTTCGGAAGGAACAGCCACTGTCCTCGATATGGAGGACTGCAACACAGCCTTCAGTTCCTCTTAAAGAAGGAGGGTCAGACCGGCCCAAGGGCACAAGAAGAGGCTTCCTTCAAGCAGGAAGCTCCCAGGACTGCAATGAAGAACCAAGATCTGAGAGGTAAGCTGGGTGTTCTGGCAAGGCCCATGTGTTAGTCACAAAAGAAGCCTATGTAGGATTGATCGGCTGGCAAGAACAATGCTCCAGGATCCCTGAATGCCCAGCCTTCCCACTCCCCTCCAGCCCCTTCATACCTCATGCTTATGCCCGAAGAGCCAGTGGGAAGGAGGGGACGGGAACTCCTGGACTGCCTTGAGCAGCCACTGCCTGCGCAGGTAGAGCTGTGCTGCCTTGAGTAGCAGCAGAACCAGTCCTAGCAGCGAGGCCACTTGCAGGAGTCCAGACATAGCGTCCAGGGGTCTGGTGACACTCAGCACAGAGACACTCATGGTGCAGGCACTCCTGGATTACTGATTCTCCTTGTCTGTCCCTGACTGGCTGACCTCCCCTGAGCATCCCAGCCCAGGCAGTCAGGGGAGGATTGCCCTGCCCACCTGAGGGAGGGTGAAGGGTGAGGGCAGAGCTTAGACTGGATTTCTAGAGTTCATTAACTGTGAGTATCCACCTTGGGAAAGAGTGGGAGGAAAACATCGTTAGGAGACAGTGGTAATGGCTGGGCACATTCCCACTTGCTCTTCTCCCTGTTACTCATCAGATATTTCAGGAGCACCTACTCTGTGCCAGGCGGTTGTTATGTGCTGGGACACAGCTGTCAGCAAACACGAATACTGACAGCAGACATGAATCCTGACTGCAAAAACTTCACAGTCTAGTTTACCAAATGTTCAGGGAGTGGGCTTGGTTTGATTACTATCCCATGTCTGAGAGGAAAACACAGGGAGCTAGAGTGATGTGACCAGAAGAAAACCACCGTTGAGAGTGCCAGCTGGGATTAGAATCAGGGGGTCTCTAAACTGCCTGCCTCAG
>PITA01030720.1:0-16153 GCA_004023965.1 Spilogale gracilis | reverse complement strand
AAATGGGGCCGATCTATTTGGACATTAATATACCAAAAAAAAAAAAAAGAATATAGATACACTTACATTTTCATCAAAAATTTAACTCAAAGTTGGTCACTGACTTAAATGTAAAAACTCCTAGAAAAAATACAGAAGAACATTAATTCACAATGATTAGTTATGTTAAAGGGACAGAGGAACCAAGTGAAAGAGCTCCCAATGGCCAAAATCAGAATGATCTGACCAAAATATAAATAAGGTGGCATAGAATTTTAACCAAAATTAAATTTTAATAAATAAATGTATTAAATAAATAGATGCCATGACAAGATTTGATGAGTCTCGCTCCTTACTCCTAGGTGGACTTCCTAACCCAAACTCTTAATCCCAGTCTAATCATGAGAAAAATATAAGAGAAGCAAGAAGAGGAGGTGAGGTTAGGTCCTGAAGAGGATCACAAGTGCTTTTTGAGGCAACTAGTTCATGAGAAATTACTATAGTTACTTTAGGGAAGGAAGAAGTAAACTCCTTAGGCAGGGATGAGATAAGTACTTCTACAAGCAAAGACTTGGTGAAATTTAAATGTTTAAGGTCCCCAGCTTCATCAAAATCCACCTTTATGTTCTCATCCCACTTCACTGGATCCCACAGGTCCTTCCTCCACATGGCATTTTCTTTGACCACCTTCATTTAAGAACACTTTAACCAATGAAGCCATTTACCACAGCCCAAGTATATATTCATACCTAGGGTATACCTCTCCCTCCAAATGAAGTAAATAACCAAAGGTACTATGTATATCTCCATCTACTGTGTGAATGTCTCTTCATGACCACCATTCATAACACTCTTGAGAAGAGCTATTATGTTGCAGTGGTCCACTCTGTTAATCTTGGTGCATACTTATTTCTCCCTCTGGCACATCTTTACTAGGGCACATATAAGACATGTCTTGTTCACCAGATACAATGAGCATTATGCAATAAATATAGTGGATGAGCATGATGTTCCTTGGAATTTAAGACAGTCAATGGTCCCTGTGGAGCATAATCTGACAGAGAGCATGGATATTAACACAGCCCTGGGGTAAGACAATAAATATGTACTACCATATATGGCATGTAAAAGTGTAATGTATTTTATCACCCCAGTTAACGAATATTTTAAATAATAAGTTTGCTTCACCATTGCTTGAACATCAAGGATCAATTTCAAGGAATCAGGAATATGGAGAAAAAGGGAATGACTTAAAAAGAAAAGTTGACCAACACATGGGAGTAAGTTAGAATGTCTTCTATCGCTTTGTGACAAGCTGACTTCCTGGTCTCACAGAATATATTTAAAGAGACCACAACCATGTTGCATTTCTAAAATGAAATAAACTTGGAGGAGAGAATACTTTATCTACTTGTTTCGGTTTCAAATGGTCAAAGTTTGTTTCTGAAGAATCCACAATCTTGCATTTCTGAGTTGTGTATGTGTGTCTCAAATGCCTCCTATAGTGTCTTGTACCTCCGTGGCAATAGGAAAGACCCAGGAAAGGAGGCAAAAGTTTATGTTGGTCAGCGGTGGAGCCAGGTACTCTCAATTCAATCAATAAGCACCAGGAGGGCATAGAAGTAGTGGCTGTTGGATCTTTGCAGTGACAGCATTAGCAACAATTACTTCCTCTGGACTGCAAGAACAGCTAAGGCTGTTCTGGTCAGAGACCAAGATAAATATGCTTCTCTGTTGTCATCCATGAACTGAATCTAATAATTGAAAAGTTTTGCATCCAACTTGTAGGCCTGAAAAAACCATTCTCCCATTTGTCCTCATAGTTCTGTTGTTGTTGTTGTTGTTGTTGTTGTTTTAGCTTAATTGCAATAAATTAATTTTCAATTCTCAACTCAGAAAATTAAGTCTTCTCAACTTGCAAACCAAGTCCAGTTAAATAGCAAGTCCCACTGATTCTTAACTATTTCTGAAAAAAAATCCATTTTCTTCTACCTTCACTGTCACTCCTTTATCTGCTAGCAGTAATCACCAAGAGCCTCTTGATTCACCTATCCACTCCTATATACAAGATTTTAGTACAACAGTATGTTACATTGATTGATTGAAGGAAGAAAGACATTACACAATAAAAAAATAAAATAAATAAAATAAATGAAGAAAATCACAGGACTATGCTTATGGTTTCAAACCTCTAGACCTGATAAGTGATTTTGAGCTTTTATTTATATATATATATAATATATATATATTATATATATATTATATATAATATATATCAAATATGAACTTTTGAGCTTTTATATATAAATTTGATATATATCAAATATATATATATATTTGAGCTTATATATATGTAATATTGCTTTATTTCTGAAAATATTAGTTTTTCAGGCAGGTAAATATAAATATGAAGTGCATATTTATGAGGCCAATGTATGCAAAACATTTCTAAAACGTTAAACAGTTGATTTTTATTACCAGCCAAGACACAAATCAGCTAACAGCTTCTGCTTCTATAAAGGATGAGTTCTGATTTTCCCCTTTAATATATAAAGAACTTGGGGCACCTGGGTGGCTCAGTTGGTTAAGTGTCTGACTCTTGTTTTTAGCTTAGGTCATAATCTCATGGGTGGCAAGATCCAGCCCCACATCAGCTTCCACGCTCAGTGCGGAGTCTGCCTGAAGATTCTCTCCCTCTGTCCCCTCCCCATCTCTCAAATAAATAAACAAACAAACAAACAAATAAATAAATCTTTTTAAAAAAAATTAAAGAGCTTGATTTTTGGCAACGTTGTTTGAAACAGTGTCTAACCCTAACTACCGAATCTTGTTGCTCTGTTATGAATGTAATAGTACATACAATATATAGCAATAGCAATAGATGACAGTAAAAAAAGGAGAAAAGATGAGAAAGATGGGTGACAAAAGAGTAATGACAATGAAGCAACAGCATTAACATCACTTTGAACTAAAGTCTAACCCAGAGCCTAAGGGTTGCATTACAGGCAGACAAAGATCACAAAAGGAATTTGGTGTATGTATAACCTAAACATATTTTTTATTAAAGTGATAACTATTCCCAGATGCATTATAAATATTGATCTTAAAAATGCACATTAACCATCAAAAAGAAGGAAATGTATTTTATACAAACAATGTGGAGTAGAAAAGATACTTTTAACTAGAATTTAATGCAGCACTAACCTAGCAAGCACAGAGCACAATTCAAGCCAAATTCGAAAACCACAGGGCTATAAATTCAGTGACTGGGGGATTCATGTGGCATGCTTGTGAACCTCCAAATAGAAATCCTTTAGTATTCCATTAAGGGCTGCTATAAAATTCATATAGTGGTTCCTTAGATGAAGCAAAACTTTTTTTCCCTTTTAAGTCTTTAC
The DNA here is from genome assembly GCA_004023965.1 of Spilogale gracilis. Taxonomy (NCBI): domain Eukaryota; kingdom Metazoa; phylum Chordata; class Mammalia; order Carnivora; family Mephitidae; genus Spilogale; species Spilogale gracilis. The sequence continues at coordinate 12,776 of PITA01030720.1, read as the reverse complement.
TTTGCTTTTTCCATTTTATGTTCATTTGTCAAAAAAAATCTTTATTTTCTGATTAGAATTCACTGAGAATTTTATATAGTTGATCATTTTCATGACTTTTTGTTATATCATTTTTCTTCTAAACAATCTCTCACTACTTAGCAGCAGAGACAATATATTTATATTTTATACATCTCAAGAGTTGTTTTTTTTTCCAAGATTTTTTTTGCAGCCCCTAAACTCCAAATAAATAACCTGCTATACTGGTACATGAAACAAAACAAAACAAAACAAAACAAGACAAAACAAAAACAACTAATGGTATTTTATAGTATTTTGAAAATTTTCATAAAAGACACTGAAGTTTTCATCATTATCACTTGCATAGAAAAAAGTTTCCATTCAGCTAACAAAACTTAGCTTCTGCATTTTCTGTTGCATATTATTTAGTATATAATACTATAGAACTAATTGTTATTTATTTAGTTTTAGAACTAATTTTTATTTACTGAACTTAGCAATGCAACAGTTAAAATACGTCTCCATATCTGTGTTAAGGTATGTTGGGAAAAGAAGGACACAAGATAAATAGGCCACTTTCCCCCCACTGAACTCATGCCAAACAAAGCTACCTATTGTAGCATTGCCTGAGATATAAAAATCTGAAGAACATCATATTTTTTTTCTCTTGCTTCCTCACCTTGTTGGTACTATTCTTCAGGACAGTTCTTGTTAAATCACCTCTTATCTAGTAACACAAAACCCTCAGACATAAAAAATAATGATGAGAACAATACAAAGTACTGATTCCGACATATGTCAATAGAAATACCATACATTTTGAAAACCTAGTAGATAGCCACTAAAATTAAGTTTTTATACACAATGAGTAGTTATTATTATTTTTGGCTCCTTTCTAGCTGTTAGCTTTACTCTATTTTTTATCTAAGTTACTTTGGCCTGGCCCACAAATAAAAAGTTATATAAAATAATAAAAGATAAATGATTTTCAACTTCTCAAATAATCAGTAAGCAGACTGCAATTGTCTAAAAATAAAATATGATTTTATACCTACAGTGCACATATCATCTACCTGAAGAGTTGTCAGTTGACAACTTAGAACATGCATTTTGTGTTTCATTATTTAAATTTGAAGTTTTTGACTTCCACTTGTACTTTTTGACACAAATTGCACTAAATGCCTTGCCTTGTAACTGTATAACAATCTTTCAGATTTTTTTCACTTAAAAGTAACTGATCAGCCAAAATAAAACAAAACATAAACCTAACTTTTATGGAATCTTATAAAATGTGGTCATTTTAGCATCCCAAGGTTTGCACTTTATTAAATTTTATTATAAAAATTCTATAATCCAATAAATCAACACTTTTCACAAGTATTCGTAAGTATCTCACAGATCCATCTCCATATCTGTGATAGGAAGATGGGAAAGAGCCTCTCCATGCAATAGTTAACAGATGCACAAAGAGACTGAGTAACTCAAGTTCAAATATATACTTTGCCCATGTTGATAATGTAATATATCAGGTCTTTATTTTATCTATCTATCTATCCATCCATCTATCATCTATCTATCTATCTATCATCTATCTATCATCTATCTATCTATCATCTATCATCATTTATTTATTTGACAGAGAGATCACAAGTAGGCAGAGAGGCAGGCAGAGAGACAGGAGGAAGCAGGATCCCCACCGAACAGAGAGCCTGATGCGGGCCTCGATCCCAGGACCCTGGGATCATGACCTGAGCCAAAGGTAGAGGCTTTAACCCACTGAGCCACCCAGGCGCCCAATATATCAGGTCTTAATGAAACTGCTGACTAATTTTGTTTTGTTATTTTAAAATAGGTGTGGATCTATAAGGATTTGTAAGAAACAATACAGAGAAATGCCAGGTACCATTTTCCCATTTTCCCCTAATGATAATGTCTTACAAATTTATGATACAGTATCACAACTGGTATATTGACATTAATATATATAGTCAAGATACAGAACATTTCCATCAGTACAAGATTCACTTATGTTGCCCTTTTATAGCCATACTCACTTCCCTCACACACTCAACCCCTCCTTAACCTCTGACAACTACCATCCTGTTCTCAATTTCTATAATTTTATCACTTCAAAAATGTTATAGAGGGTGCTCAGGTCATGATCTCAGGGTCCTGGGATCGAGGCCCGCATCAGGCTCTCTGCTCAGCAGGAAGCCTGTTTCGTCCACTCTCTCTGCCTGCCTCTCTGCCTACTTGTGATCTCTCTGTCAAATAAATAAATAAAATCTTTAAAAAAATGTTATATAAATGAAATCAAACAATATGAAACTTTAGGGATTTCGCTTTACTCAACATTATTCTCTGGTAATTCAACCAGATTATGTGTACTTGTTCCTTTTTGATGAATGAGATTCTATGGTATAAATGCACCAACATTTGTTTAACTACTCCTCTGTTAAGGACATTTGAATTGTTTTCAGTTTGGGCTAGTATGAATAAAGCTGTTAAAAATTTCATGTACAGATTTCTGTGTAAATATGTCTTCATGACAAATCTTAGAAGTGCACTGCTGGATTGTGTAGTAATTATACGCATAGTTTATTAAGAAATTACCAAGCTGTTTTTGCAGACTGTCTGTACCATTTTACATTCCAATCAGCAAAATATAAGTGATCTAGTTCCTCTCTATTCTCACCAGGATCTGGAACGGTTACTACTTTTTTTAAATTTTATTTTTGCTATAAAAGGTATCCAGTGATATCTCCTTGTTATTTTAATTTGCATTTACCTAATAGCTAATATGCTGAATATTTTTTCATGTGTTCATCTGCCATTCTTATATCCTTTACAGTGATATGTTTCTTCATGTCTTTTGTCAATTTACTAAATATATTTTTGGGATAACTTGTTCAGTTTTGAGAGCTCTTTATAAATTATAGACACTGATCTTTTGTCAAATACATGGTTTGCAATTTTTTCTCTTACTCTGTAACGTGTATTTTACTATCCTTAATAGGATCTTTTGCAGAGTTGAAGATTTTAATTTTGATGAAGTCCAACTTACCTGTTTTCCTTTTTGTGAAACATGCTTTTGGTGTTAAGACTAAAAATTATTTTTCTCAATATTTTCTCCTATATTGTTATAGCTTTACAGTTTACATTTAAGGCTCCAATTCACTTTGAGTTAATTTCTATATAAAGTGTAAGATTTACTAGCTTGTAGACTTTTGTATATTGTTTCATCTATGTGTATCACTCCCTTGACTTTATTACTGTCTAATTTCTACTTGTCTTTCTGGAATCAGTTTTGGCAGCCATTTCTCCAGAAATCTTTCACTAAATCTCTAAATCAGGATTAGATCCTACTTATATGTGAGGTATATCTTCCATTATTCACCCCCATCATAGCTTATATTATGCAATATTAAACTATCATTTAGTTCACATGTCTTTATTTTGTTGTTAGATCTTTGAGGAAAGGATAATCTCTGCTGTGTTCATTTATCCCTAGTGCTTAACACAGATTCGTACTCAGCAAATATTTATTGAATGATTAGGTGAATAAAGGGTCCTGCTCCTTATACAAATCAAAGAATGCAAATAGGTATTTGTGGTTATATGCTAGTCCCAACCTTCATTAGATAAACCCCATTTCTTGCTCAGTCTTCACTAGATGATCTAGAGCCCCCAATAATAGTACAATATATTTTCAACATCTACCACCAAATTACATTCTATTTCTAGGTTACTGTATTGCCCTTTCTTAACTTTATTGAGGTAGAAGCAGAAGTGGAAAATAAATTTTATAGACATTAAACTACTTCACTCTTCTCATCTTTTGTGTTTCTTTCAAAATAAAAGATCTTTGGTAATAAAAGTCAACACCATTTTGACACTTTGACTGCAACTCTCTCGAATCTATCTCTTTTAAAAGAGTTTAGGAAAATTTAGTTCCACTGTTGACTAGTTTCAATTAAAATACTTATATATATCAGGAATTCATAATTTTTCTACTTAATAGTCATCCAGATAAATTGTAAAGTATATAGTTTGCAGTTCCCTTTAACTGATTAATCTTTATTTTCCATATTTTACCATTGAGTTAGTGCATCAATCAGGGTAGATTACTCAGAAAATCCTACTCAACAAGCTTAAGCAAAAATAAAATTGGTTTAACCTAGTTGGAAGCTCAAGGGATGCCAATGACTTTATGAAATGGTGATCCAGGAATCCAAGTAATAATGCTAATCATTCTGTCTGTCTCTGTCTCTTTCTCTCTCTGGAGATTGCTTGCCCAAGTTCCCTTTCACTTTTTAAACTGCCTTTCTCTTTTTAACTTTGTTCTTGGACACATTCTGCCTCTGAGACACTAAGATGGACCTCAGAAATTATAGGCGACACAATTCTTATATTTCAGAGATAGAGTTCTTTCTTTAAACATCTTTAGAGCAAAGTGCATAAAAGATTTGTTTGGTAATGTTAGGTGTCTCATATTCAGACAATGTGGAGTCACATGATTTTTTTAGTGATCCAATTAGTATTATATCAGATAGATATTGTAATTATTTCACTAGCCTATATAATTCAAAGAGAATAAATTTCCCAATAGGAAAAGAGGTACTAGGACACAGGAAGGAAATACATCTAATGCATAATTTTCTCTCATATCTCAGCAAATTGGATCAGTACTTTTGTATCTAAATAAGGTATTCATTCTACTTTTAAATCAATATATATGCCTAAGCCCTCAAATTAAAAAAATCATCAGCTGAAACATATTTGAGTAGATACATATACAGACTGACATTAAGGAAAATTTTGAGATTCGCATGTATATCCAATTTAATCCAAACATTCATTATCTTTAAATTGTGTATTGTTATTATCACGAGTTTAGTACTTTAGTAATAACAATTATTGGTAGAACGCAATAAAGTGAAATTAAGCTCTAGTTTTCAAGATGCTCAATTATGTCATATTTTTAGCATGTAAATTAAATAAATAGACCTATCATTCTAATTTATTCCATTGTTTATTTAATTAAAAGGAAGACTGTAATCTCCACATTGCACATAGAATTGGAAATACAGTCTCCTTTCTGTATTAATATCACAGTCTACATAGAATTCCCATTTCTAACACCTCAAATATTGATTAACATATATATATTTATATATGTATACATGCATAGAAAACTGCAAAAGAGGCAAGTAAAACATAAGCCAAATTAAGCTATTCCAATGATTCAGAAAGGCAAACTGAAGGTATTTAATATTTTCAAAATGTTTTTGAATCTAATCAACGTGTTTTTTCTATGCTATATCACACAGAAAATGGATAGGATTGGCTTTCAATTCTCTCCCTCTATTAAGTCAATCAGTTGGACAACACAATATCATTAATAGTGAGACCCCAAATCTAAGCCATAAACCTAGGAAAAGCCTCAGGTGCTGACAGATTTCCCATCAATTCTTATAAAACCTGATTGTGGCAATTATCTCTAACATCAGAGAGTCTTTTCAGAATTTTTTAAGACCAGAATTATGTCTCAAGACATGAAAACTCCCTTGATCCCATAATCCTTAAAAAGATGACAAGGTAAGGAACAATTGGAGGATTTTCATCCTCTTTTACTCTCCTGAATAGAGAGTATAAGATTGTTTCCAAGGTTTTAGCTACGCACCTCAATGATATCATTCCTGCCCCATACACTAAGATTAGGAAGGATTCATCCTGGGTAACTCTAAGAACATAATACCTGAAAAATATTTCAATTTAATCCATCAGCCACATCTCCCCAAAATCATAATACTGATGAATCAGTAACTGTTTTTAAAAGGAAATAAATAAACTTAATAAAAAGCCACTGGGTGATCTTGTTCACCCCATTAGGTTGATCTGCTCATAGAAAAGATTTAGATCTCTAATTTGCTCATTATGCTTCAATGCTTATCTTACTTCCAGCCAAATTACCACAGCCCTCCTGCCATCTGGTCATCATTCAATCCTTGTTTTTCTGGTGTCAGGGAAATTCTAAACATACAGAAAAAAGGCCCTAAAGGATTCTGGAATGGTTAGTGTTCATGCTAAACTCAGATTTCTTAGTAAAAAAAAAAAAAAAAAAAAAAAAAAAAAGGTAACGTGGGGGGATTTGGAGTGCTGACCACAACAATCCTTTTTATCATGAAGATCTCTGATCTTACCAATTTAGCCTGCAGTTTGGATCAGGACTATTTAAACACTAATATGCATATCATGAATGGAATTTATTGATTACAACCAACAAATACCCAGCACTCACTCATTTAATCATTCCTGTACTTAATAACTGATTATAGACTGCTTACCATGACACAGAGTTAAGGTATTCAAGATATAAAGATGAATGAAACACTGTTCTGTTTCTGAACTAGTGAGGAAGATAAGCACAGATTTAAGTCATTATAAATATATTACAGCAGGTTATAATTAAAGCCATTATTTCATAAGAAGGATACTTTTCATAGACCCCAGTCATCCAATTGTCCAGTTAATGTGGAATTAAAAACCTGCATATAGAAACACCAGGTGAGATAAATTCACTTAAAAACTCTCATCTACAACAATACAACTGATACAGCTGACATATCTGTAGTCTAAAAATAGACGCAGTTGTTTCAACAAGTTTTTGGTTTATATGGAGAGAACACCTCTCTTTAAGCTGATCTACTTACATATTTCTAACAGTGACTTACCCCATCTATTACAAAACTTTTTATTTACTTAGAAAGTGTGTGTTGATTAGGTTTTGTTACCATTTATTTCCTCCCCCATGCCTCCTTAAAGGATACAATAAACTTTAATCAAGAAACTTAGGAAAGGTACAATATCTCCAAAAGGCAAAAACTAGATAGAATACTCAAGGAACTTTCAGTCTGAGCTGGAAGGATTTAGAGATCATTGTGAAGATGTTACTGGAATTATAGTTAGCTAACTGATGAATCTAAGGAAGACAAACATGGTTAGTCCTAATGGTCAATGTTAGGGAAAGTATTTGACCAAATAGTACAGTATGGATGGAAGATTTAATTCAACCAGTTTTTTTTAAGATTTTATTTATTTATTTGACAGAGAGAGAGATTATACGTAGGCAGAGAGGCAGGCAGAGAGAGAGGAGGAAGCAGGCTCTCTGCCCGATGTGGGGCTCGATCCCAGGACCCTGAGATCATGACCTGAGCCAAAAGCAGAGGCCTACCCCACTGAGCCATCCAGGCACCCTCAACCAGTTTTCTATGCTGTGGCTGACCAGCACAAGTCTAACTGCTCAGGATTTCCTATATAATAGGTGTCTATTGAAGAAGAACTTGTGATTTCGAAAATCTATAGCTTGCACCCGAATGGCCTAGTAAATGACCCTATATTTACTGTCTAGCTATTGTTCTAAAATATTCTTTGTTTAAAAGTTATTTTTATAAGATAAACTTTTTCTACTTTTTTTCTATATTTCTCTCTACCCCTATCAACTTTGTAGCTCACAGTTCTAGACCCTGTATAATCTGGCTTCATCTTGTCCATCCATACCTCCTCTTTTTATTGTTAAGCCTCACTATAAACTTACCAAACTATTATGATTCTCTAAATAAAATATTATTTAATTTTTATAAACACTAGTTTTCTGCCATAAATATCCTCTCCTGACATTTTATCCATATATTTCCTTCACCCTGAAGATAATGTATTACACCACATAAGAAAGTTTTTACGCATTCTCTCTTCCTAAAGAAAAATTTCCTCTCCCTTATAAATGGCCCAACATATATTTTTAGGGTACTGCTTGCTACTGTAGCAAACAAATCCTAAAATTTCAGTGGCATAATATAGTAAATGTTCTTTCTTATGCCATCTGTCAAATGCAGATGTTCCTATACAGCTGGCAGTTTTCCCTCCATTATGTAGGGGTTTTTTTGTTTGTTTGTTTTGTTTTGTTTTGTTTTTTTGTTTTTGTATAGCTTCATTATCCCATTTGGTCTTGTAGTTCTTTGCAGCCAGGGAATGAGGAAGGAGACAGCAGAATTTCACCCAACTCTTAAAAACCCTGATTCATAAGTGACACTATCAGTTTCTGTTTCATTCCATAATTCAGAACTAGTCATGTAACTACACCTGGGTGCAACGGGTACTGGGATATCAGCTCCTATTTGGGAACCCACCTTCTGGTGACAAGCCCACATAATGGAAAAAGTAGATGAACATTCAGTGGGCAGCTAGTTGTCTCTACCCCACCACTGTAATAATACTTTTCCCCATCATGTCTATAACACTAAACAATTTTATTAATAATAAGCATCTTATGATTTATAAGAACTTTAGGATATTACTGTATTATTAAATTATATATTATTTACAATACAATTATTTCATTAATATTATTAATAATAATAGCTAGCACTTTTTGATCATTTATTACAGTACAGAAATTATATCAAGCCTAATTGTTCCTCACTTGCATTTTATGGAGCAGGAATTTAATTAGCTTTACTTTATACAAAAACAAAATGTTGCCTTAAGAGTTGCAAGTCACTTGCTAGAGTCCATACTTAGTCCATACTTAGGAACCTGCATTTCTGACCTTTTAATACAAGTACTATGACTCAAGAACTCATAGTCTTACATTTATGAATCTCTGTTACCTCTCTTCCTTACTAGACCATAAATTCTTTGACAGTAGTTGTGATTAAATCATCTTTGTTCACAGCTCCCTGCTCTATGACTGCTCATAATAAGTTTTGAAGTAATGAAGATAAAGGATCAAAATGCGTATTTCAGTAAGAGTTAGGGATATGTGGAAAATTTTGAGAACACAGAAAAAGGCAGCCATGTACAGAAGTTTAGTGCAGAGATAGAAGATAGTTAAAATGGGGAGAATGACATTTAAAAAGTTCAAGTCAGGGGCACGTGAGTGGCTCAGTGGGTTAAAGCCTCTGCCTTCAGCTCAGGTCATGATCTCAGGGTCCTGGGATCCAGCCCCACATCAGGCTCTCTGCTCAGCAGGGAGTCTGCTTCCCCCTCTCTCTCTGCCTGCCTCTCTGCCTACCTGTGATCTCTCTCTCTTTCTGTGTCCAATAAATAAATAAAATCTTAAAAAAAAAAGTTCCAGTGAGAGACAGCACATGCCATAACTGAAACTGTTGTATTAGAAAACAGGTAAGAAATGTAGTCATTATTTTTAAAAAAAAATTTTTTTATTTATTTGACAGAGAGATCACAAGTAGGCAGAGAGGAGAAGCAGGCTTCCCGCAGAGCAGAGAGCCCGACACAGGCCTCAATCCCAGGACCCTGAGATCATGACCTGAGCTGAAGGCAGAGGCTTTAACCCACTGAGCCACCCAGGCACCCAAGATATGTAGTCATTATTAAAAGAGATATTAGAAAATTTGGTGACCTGTAAGATGTGGAAAGTGAGAAAATGAGAAGAACCAAAGACAGAAAAATTGAGTTGAGAGTACAATTAAACCAAGATGGCAAAAAATGGGAAGGTGGAAAGATTCTTTGAGTTAGATAATGGTTTCAATTTGGGATATACCAAGATTTTTCCTGAGGTATACTAATGTATATGTTCTATAGACATGGAGCTCAACAAATGAGGCCATTTATCTGTGATGGTTTAAAAGTAGATGACGTAGCCTAAAAAGAAATGTGGGAAGTAGCAACATTAATAAATAAATGATAAAAGACAAGTTAGTTAAAAAAGTAAGATCAGAAAAAGAGGTAGGAAGAAGGGGTTTAGCCACCTGGGTGGCTCAGGTGTTAAGCATCTGCCTTCTGCTTAGGTCATGAACCGAGGTCCTGGGACTGAGTCCCACATGGGGCTCCCTGCTCGGCAGGAAGCCTGCTTCTCTCTCTCTCTCACTCCCCCTGCTTGTGTTCCCTCTCTAGCTGTGTTTCTCTCTGTCAAATAAATAAATAAAATCTTTAAAAAAAAAAAAAAAAAGAGGTGCCTGGGTGTCTCAGTGGGTTAAAGCCTCTGCCTTCAGCTCAGGTCATGATCTCAGGTCCTGGTATTGAGGACTGCATCAGGTTCTCTGCTTGGTGGGGAGCCTACTTTCTTCTCTCTCTGTGCCTACCTTTCTGCCTACCTGTGATCTCTCTGTCAAATAAATAAATAAAATCTTAAAAAAAAAAAAGAGGTAGGAAGAAAACCACAAGTGATTTTTTTTTAATACACTTAGTAGGGGCACCTGGGTGGCTCAGTTGGTTGAGCAACTGCCTTTGGCTCAGGTCATAATCCCAGAGACCTGGGATCGAGTCCCACATTGGGCTTCCTGCTTGGCGCGAAGCCTGCTTCTCCCTCTCTCACTCCCCCTGCTTGTGTTTGTTCCCTCTCTGGCTGTGTTTCTGTCTGTCAAATAAATAAAATCTTAAAAAAAATACATTTAATAGCAGTTGAAGCTGCAATGAGAAATGAGAAAAAAAAGTTGAAACTTACCCAAATTTCTCTAAGGATTTGAACACACAGAAAATTTAGATATATGGTAACTATAGACAGATATGTGAATGAAAGAGCAATAGTTTATACAGTAGGAGATTTTGGAAATACTTTCAAAACGAAGGAAAAAAATGGAGTAGCTAGAAGGTACCAAGGGAGTGGGAAGGTATAAATGAAAAACAAACAAACAAACAAACAAACAAAACACTCAGAGGTGACTACAACAAAGACCTAGACACGAGAGGCTCTTGTTTTTGTTTTTGTATTTTTTTTTAAAAGAGAGAAAGAGGAGAGCGTGCACAGGGTAAGGGAAGAGACAGAAGGAGAGACAGAATTTTAAGCAGGCTCTAAGCTCAGCATGGAGCCTGACATGGGGCTCCATATCTCCACCCTGAGATCATGACCTGAGCAAAAATCAAGAGTCAGATGCTTAACAGACTGAGCCACCCATGCACCTAGAGGCTCATTTTTCATTCTATTCTAATCTAAGTGGAAGGAGGCAGATCCAAGTCTTAATAGTTATATGCTTAGAAGTGGAAAGTTTAGAGCACTGTGAATTAGTTTCGGTGTTCTTCTCTTTCCCCTCTCAAGTAGTAATAGTATTTGCTAAGTAACATGGTCTGTCATAGGAGATTGGAAGCAAATTATGGGCATTAAGGAGATCAAAACAGACTTGAAGATCAGAAGGAAATATAGTCACTACTCAATTTTTAGTCATCAATTGTCAACACAATTTCCACAGCATCGGAATCTGTATCTCTTTGTTAAGGTGTTCATAACGAAGTATCAGAAACCAGGTGGTTTAAACAAGAGACATTTATTATCTCACACTTTTGGAAGCTAAAACCCAAGATCAAGGTGTTAGCTGAGTTGGTTCCTTCTCAGAGCTGTGAGAAAGGATCGATTCTATGCCTCTCCCTGAACTTCTGGTGGTTTGTAGGCAATCATAGGTGCCCCTTGACTTATAGAAGTTTCACCATGATATCTGGCTTCATTTGTCTCATGATGGTGTCCCTGTTGTCTGTGTCCAAATTTCCCTTTTTATAAGAACAACAGTCAGATTAGGGGCCTATCTTACCCGAATATGACCTTATCCCAACTAAGTAGATCTGTAGTGACCCTAGTGGGGATGAAAGTTTTAACATGAATTTTGGAGGGCACAATTCAATAACAGAACCCACCATGGTATGTTATGATAGCAACCAAGAAGAAAAGCATTTCCTTGGTCTAAGATGAAAAATAAATGGACTTTATATTAATTTTAACCACTCAAAATACAAAAATTTTATCAAAATACACCTGACGATTCTCACATCAAGAATTCCCAACTGTCACAAGCAAAGACTATTTTCAGTTTTCATTATAATCAACTTCTCTGTGCCAACTGACATTCTGCTTTTTGGAACTCTATTTCTCCCACTTACAGAATAATAATATCATTTTTCTTATTCTCTCATTTCTTTTGCTCATTGGGACTTTTTTTCCCCAAATTTTTGAAACATGCCCAATAGTCTGTTGAAACCCATAGAATTATTATTTTTTTTTAATTCTGTGGATGCCAACATCTTTATCTCTAGGCAAATTTTATTTCTAAGTTCCAAATTGTCATTCCTGATTTCTTACAGTTAAAATTTAGTATTTAAAACATGAACTCAGAATTATTTCCCTTGATGGCCTCTTCCCCCACACCCTCCAAAAACATCTACTTCATTGTATAATTTTCTTGTTGGTTTTAACAATACTGTCAATCTCTAAGTCTCACATCTGAAACACCAGATATCCTCTTATTCGCCATAATCTAATTAGTTGTCAAGCAAAGTAAATCCTACCACCATCACTTACATAATATTCCTACACTTAGTACTCGATGCCATTCTAATTGAGATCTATATTATTCCTTTTTTTTTCCTTAACATTCCTACTGTGTTTTATATATTTATTTATTTGTTTATTTATTTATTTATTTTTAATTGTTACTAAAATTTTTTTTCCAGTGTTTCAAGATTCATTCCCCATTCCCCACACCCAGTGCTCCACACTTTAGGTGTCCCCAGTACCCACCACCAGGCTCTCCCATCCCTCCACCCCCCTCCCTCCAAGTCCCTCAGTTTATTTCTGTGTTCAAAATTTCTGTTGTTTCGTTTCCCTCCCTAGATTACCCTAGTTCCCATTTGCTTTCCTTCTGCCACTGTCCTCCAGTTTGCCCCTCATGCACCGCAAGTAAGTGAGACCATGCGATACTTGACTTTCTCTTCTTGGCTTATTTCACTCAGCATAATCTCTTCCAGTCCAGTCCATGTTGCTACAAAAG
>PITA01030719.1:0-16152 GCA_004023965.1 Spilogale gracilis | reverse complement strand
ATGGCAACAACCTAAGTGTCCATTATAGATGAATGGATAAAGAAATTTTGGTATACATACACAATGGAATATCATTCTGCCATAAAAAAGAATGAAATCCTGCCATTTTCTTTCTTTTTTTTTTAATCCTGCCATTTTCAACAACATGGATGGACGTCAAGGATGCTATGCTAAGTGAAATAAGTCAGACAGATAGACAAATACTCTATAACCTCACTTATGTATGGAACCAAAAAAATAAAAAAGGTTCATAGATAGAGAACTGGTGGTTGCCAGAGGTGGAGGTTTGAGTATAGGAGAAAGTGGTGAAGGGGACAAAAGGCAAAAGACAAAAATAATAGATGGTGTATTACTAAACAACAGAAGGAAGCAATTGTTTTTTCTGGATGCACAAACCTAAAAGCACGGTGAAATTTACCAAATTATTAAGTCCAGATCACGTTATTAAAAAAAAATACAGGCAGATTTAAGAATTGAGCTTTAAGAATAGGATAAAGTTTTGGAATCATTCCTGAAAAACAAATGTTTGAAGGGAGCAGACTATAACAGAGTGAAAGAATTGATGAATGTACACACCCAACTCCCTCAATAGACAATTGTATCACTTGACCTGTTCATATAGGTTTTTATATTGGTACTCAGATGCCCAAACAGAGAAGGAGAAGACTGTAGAATTCTTTAGGAATGGTGAGGCCTAGTGAGATGGAATAGATGAGTCTGCTGAGACATAGTACCAATGAAAAACAAGAATCCAGGCTTGGTAAGGAAGGAGTGTCCTGGTACAAGTGTCCAAATACACCGCAAGAAAATTAAATAATTATAGAAACCGTATTTATAAGGCAAAAGCACAAACACAGCAATGGCATATTTGAGGTAAATATAGAGAAGTTATGGTATTTATAAATATCTAAAATGAAACAATTCTGGGTTTGGGGTGTGGAATATTTGGATAAGGTGAAATGGAAGTAAGAATTAAAAAAAAAGCCTACCAATTATTTCAAATTTTATTCCAAATATCTTCTGATTAAAATACTGAAGACCTGGGGCTTCAGGGCGGCTCAGTTGGTTAAGTGACTGCCTTTGGCTCAGGTCATGATCCCAAAGTCCCTGGATTGAGTCCTGCATCAGGTTCTTCACTCAGTGGGGAATCTGCTTCTCCCTCTGACCCTCTCCCCTGTAATGCTCTCTCTCAAATAAATGAATAAAATCTTAAAAAAAAGAAAGTATTGAACACCTGCCTCAACATTTGCTGTGCCTTGTGCAAGAGTAAAAATAAGCTATACATACAAAATATCCAAATATTTAAAAACCTTGACAATGCTGACAGAAAGTTATATATGTGGTTTTGGTGAAATATCAGACAAATAGATCAACAGAAGAGAATAGAGAGCCCAGAAATAAACCCACTTAAACATAACCAACTGATCTTACATTAAGGAAAAGCAATGGAGAAAAGATCACTTAACAGATGATGTTGGAAAAACTGGACATGCACAAGAAGTAAATCTAAATGTAGACCTTCTATTCTTAACAAAAGTAATTCAAAATGAATCACAGACCTAAATGTAAAACTACAAAATTCCTAAAAGATAACATGTAGGAAAACAGGTGATTCGGCGTTTGTTGATGATGTTTTAGATATAACACCAAAGGCACGGTTCATAAAATAAATAATTTATATGCTATACTTATTAAAATTAAAAAAAATTATCCCCTTTGGAAAAACAATGTAAAGTGAATTGAAATCCAAGCCACAGGTGAGATAAAAATATTAGCAGAAGATATATTGGATACAGGGCAGGTATCCAGAATATATACATATATAAAGAACTCTTAAAACTCAACAATAAGAAAACAAACAACCCAGCTGAACAATGGGCCATAACCTTAACAGACACCTCACCAGAGAAAATATACAGAAGGCAAATAACTATACGAAGAGGTGCTCCACATCATACAACATCAGAGAAATATAAATTAAAACAAGATACCAGTATATGTCTATAAGAATGGTCAAAAATCCAGAACACTGAAAACATCAAATGCTAGTGAGAATATGGAGCAATAGGAGCTCTCATTCATTACTGGTAAGAATGTAAGATGATACAGTCACTTTGGAAGACAGTCTGTGATTTATTTCAAAACTAAACATATTCTTATCATAACAGCAATTACATTCCTTGGTAGCTACACAAAGGAGTCGAAAACTTAAAGCCACACAAAAACCTGCACACTGATGTTAATAGCAGCTTTATTCATAGTTGCCAAAACCCAGAAAAAAAAAAAAAACACAAGAAGTCTTTCAGTTGGTGAATGGATAAACTGTGGTGCATCCAGACAATCGAGTATTATTCAGCGCTAAAAAGAAGTGAGCTCTCAAACCTTGAAAAGACACTCAGGATATATAAATGTAGCCAATCATAAAAAGCTACATAATGTATGAGTCCAACTACCTGACATTCTGAAAAGGTAAAGCTATGAAGACAGTAGTAAAAAGATAGTATGTCAGGGGTTGGGGGAAGGAAGGGAAGAATAGATAGAGCCCAGAGAATTTTTTGGGCAGCGAATATACTCTGTACAATACTACAATGGTGGATACATGTCATTTGTCCAAATACATTTGTCCAAAACCATAGAATGTACAACAGGGAGAGTGAACCCTAATGTAACCTATGGACTCTGGGTAATAATGATGTGTCAATTAAAGTTCATCACTTGTAACAAATGTACCTCTCTGGTGGGGAATGGTAATGAGCAAGCTGGGCATGTGTGGGGCAGAGGGTTTACAGGTAATATCTGTACCTTCAATAAAAAGGAGTACATATTTCCATTCCTCTAATTTTAATGAAGATAGATAAGAAGTAATATTAAATTTAGACTTTGTAACTCATAGTTCTGCCACCAATGCCTGGTCCTTAGCCAGTCTTATTCTCTTTTTAATTTTGTGTCTAGTTCCATTGTGAATTTTGAGAAGCCTCATGCTTGCTGAGGCCCAACCTGTACTGCATGTCTATTGCTCATACACGGCCCCATGAATTCTTGAGCCCGAAGTGTGCACACCAGCTATGTAGTCCATATTTGGGAATACATATTCAGGAATCAGCTACCATAGGTTTCTGAAATAGGTTCAAGACCATTTGGGTAGTAAATACTGGTTGGCAGGGTAGAAGCAACAGTATTAACTATATAGATAATCTCCTTGGTTCTATAGAATCCTCACCTTGAAATGGGCTTCATCCAATGGAAGGCCAGAGTAAGGCTATCTAAAGTACACCTCCTGGTTAAAGGACCCTTCTTATCCAGGTCTAAGGTAGGTATTTCAAATGGTTGCATTTCTAAAGCATATATATTGGAAGCAATGAAGCATCTATCAGTCGCACTGGCTCACTACATATCCTTCCAGTTCCAACAGTATTAGCATGATTATGCCACCCATCCAAGAAACTAAACCACAAATAGCAGTATCTTATCTCTGAAAAGCATCCCTAGGTTTCCAAATGCCAACCTCTTTCACATAATGAGGAAATCACATGTCTTCCTCTCAGACGTAAAGAACAATATTCTTTCCCATTCCACTGGTCTAATAGGGGCAGAAAACAAAGTCCTATTCATCCTCTTTAGATCTCCATCCCCCTGTAGATCTACATAGAATGTTATCTCATTCACACACTTTCTTCAACTCAGTTTAGTTTATGTGAGTGACAAAACATTAGATCGTCAAAACACACTGACACGGCATCAAGTGTTATAATAAGTTCAGAAATATAAGAAATCAAGAGCCACAAGATGAAATAGAGATCTAAGACAACTTATGTGGCTCCACAGAGCCTCCCTTTCTGCATCACATTCTATGGTTCAGAGTAACAGATGATCTCTTAAGTGAGAGTTGCAAGTAATCTCACAAATGGAGAGGATATAGAATATGAAAAGTATCCATTTTATATTTAGATGCTCAACCAGTTTATGTGACATTGGTCAGGAAGCCATAGCCCCTTAATTAATAGACTTTGGGTCCAGGACCTCCTGCAGAAAGCATTCCATAAATGAAGACAATCCTAGCAAATCATTAGTCTCTTTACCAGGATATCAGTTATCACAGTGTTAATAAAGATATTAGATCAGATCAGCTGTCTTCTTTCTTTCTCCAGGAACACCCTTCCTGTGCTCCAGTTGTAATCAGTACTTAGGAAAGCATCAGTCATAATGTTTAAATGTCTTTGTCTCCATTATATTGTTTCAGAGAAGAATGGGGAGGAGAGAGTATCAGGGGCTTATTCCATGTCACTATTTACCCAGAAATCAATTTTTTTTCCCTCTTCATGTATTGTAAATATTTGGACTAGCTACAAGGAACATGCATTGCTTTTATAATGCAGATAGAATTAGTGGGATTTTTTTTTAAAAAATGGGCATAGAACACAGGAAGACATTGACTCTTCAAAGATATGTCTTCCTATTATAATTTGTATTTCCTATTAAAATTATAAATAGAATTTGTCATCCTTCAAATTCTGAAAATTAAAATAACCAATTGAAATTAGTTATTAGTGGATTTCTCTTCTAAAGCAATTGCTAAATATCTTATTCTTCACATATCATGTATGCTAATTTATTAACTAATTCACTTTAACAAAAGAGAAAGAGTAAACAAGACAGGGATCTTTCTTAAAAGATACTGTGGTTTTAGGGCATTATTTGTTTATTTTTAAAAATCTATGCTTTGGCATACAGTAGGAGTTCATTATTTTCCCATAGATTGTGATGTTTAAAATTGCACAAGAATTTATAGGCATATTATTATATTCTACTTACTTTACAGGTGAAAAACCTAAAGGGTTGAAGTAAATGGACTGTCACTCAGCTCGATAGTGTCTGTCTCCTCAACACCTTTTATGTAGTATGTAGTACCTCAGATAATTCTTGAATTTGTCATTGTGCTCTCCAAATTACATTCCACTACTTATTCACTTGCTCCTAAACTCAACACATTTCAATCTTAATTAAAATAAGATTTATTTCATTAAAAAACCCCTGGGTATTCAATTTTCTTATCTCTTGAATGTATCATAAGTTTTATGCATCATATTAAGCAACAGAAAAGAGTGGTGATTCTTGCTTTTTTGCAACTGAAACTGATGATTTAATGAGTTTAAAAATATTGCCTTAAATCATCTAAAATTTTCATCTCATTTTTAATTCAGAAAGGTCATCAATGAGAATTCCTACAAAAGGAAAAAAAACGATGCCTGATTCAACTGAAATTTAAATGAGTCAGAGAAAAAACAGTGGAATTTGGGGGAAACTCTCATTATCTTAAAGTACTTATTAACTTTCTATTTCCCTTTTACATATACCCCAAATACAAAGATGATTCATGCATTATATGCATCATCTTTTTGGCTAATTATATTTTAAAATGATTTCTAATGACAGTGTAATAATGATACTATGTAGTTATAACGTATTTTCAGATAACACTTCTACCTCAGAATCAAATGCATATCCTCAAAACACCAATTTTTTCCTTTGTTAGGCACATAAAATGGATTCATATTTTAAAATTTAGAATACCTGGGCAAATAAACATGAAATTATGTTATTTGTAGGAGGGTATCTTATAAATATTTTGATAGAATACATGAAGTGAAGCACTTTGAAAATTATTTCAAAAATTGGAAAAAAAATTGGGAAAAGAAAATACTTATATATAATCCAGTTGCATCTGGCTTTATTGTTTTCCTGGGTTTATATTTATTCAATGCCTAACAAATACTTACTTGATACCCATCATACACAAACATAATATCATGGGCTAAAGATCACAGAAAACGAAAGTTTTACAGGCAGAGGGCCATTGTCCAAGTGGAAAGCCCAGGTCAAAAGTTCGAATTCATATATAAAATAGTAGAATATCTAAATATTGTGTATGAGCAGTGTCCTATGAGAACATAGACAAAGAGAACTAAAATCATCTGAGAGGCTAGTGTCAAGGTAAATATATCTACAAGGAAATGAGAGATCACAAGTTAGAAATAAAAGAAGACAAATATATTTGTTGCACTGTTATAGAATTTCCATTTAAAAGCAACAACCAATTTAACATTACATTTATCATTTCTATTTAGCAATTTTTAGCTATTTTAACTATATACATAATAGGAAAATATTCATATACATATTGGAACAGAGGAAACAAAGTAGTAATTATAAATAAATGATACATTGTTACTGAGAGACTATTTATCACTACTATTCAAATGAACAATTATATATTTTATAACAAATCAAGTCCCATAAGTAAGCATGGACCCACTAGGTAAGACAGGAGAACGTTTCCAACTTGAGTATATTAGGAATTGAAGTGTTTTCTAGTTTTAAACAATCTCTTCTGGATAACTCAGCCTCTGCAAGGTACATACACAGTCTTTCAAATATATCTCTAGTCCTACCCAATTGCTACTCTTCAAGATAATACCTGATTGTATTTTTAGGTGCAGGTAGCTTAGATGGTCCCATGACTGGGAGATAGAATGGAAGTTACAGATCTACACAGTGTTGTATTGTTCCCTGTTTCAGTCTGATCTGATTGCTGGACTAGGGACTGCTGTGAAAAAGTGCTGATATGCTTTAAGGGTTAATATGTTGTCACCCACCGAGGCTGTACATGTTCCCAACCATAGCAAGAAAGAAGCCTCTTTGTTCTACTTCAGATTTCTAGTGGATCACCTGTTCTTTTAGCATCTTCTTGCCCCTACCTTGGGCTACAGATGTTTCTTGATTTTCCATATGGCACAATAAGGCTATGAAGAGTCAAAAGTTCTACCTGAGTCTTAGCTGTCTTCCTCATCTCCCTATGCCACTATATTCAATTTCCCCAGAAGGTTGTCATTGCTAAGACTCTAAAAAGGAATTGGGACAGAATATTCTGGGTATTGAGTAAAACCAACCTTCAAGAGAAGATCAATTAACATGTATCTAATTATCTCTCTCCCTTGCCTCCATATCCTTAATATCTTTTCCATATCCACCAGATTTGGAGTAGCAGACTTCTTCCCTGATCTTCCTGAAGGATACAGGAATTTCCCCTATATCACATCTCCTCCCCAATGCCTACATGGAATTGGTTTGGTCTTTTCACAGATTCCCAAATTGTAGATGAGACAAAAACAAAGAAACAAGCCGAGAAATAAAGTTGTAGCAAGAGAGTTACCAAAAATATTATTCCTATTACAGCCAGAAAACTCAAGAACATCAATTAAAGTTTTAACTACACAATATGTAAAGTCAGAAATTTTCCATATGCCAGCAATAACTAGCCAGAAAATATCTATGTGGTATGTTTCTGTATATGAAGCTAGATGTGAACATAGTTGTACTGATCCATTTGATTAAATTTAAATTGATTAATCTTGTAAAAGACAGCATTTAAAAATAAATTATATTAATTTAGAACAGTGTAAAATTACCCATAACTTGGGAACCTGGTTGCTAATCAAGAAATGAAAATACTTCAAGCATCTGTGACTTGAGAATTTTATCCAAATTTCTATATGAGTATCTTTTCAAGAACATAATACAGACAATAAGGTATGGGATATCTATGGAGACTCTGTTCCATCTATATTTTTACTTTTATTTAGCCATATACAATTACTAAGGAATAGATCAATGGAGAAAGAATTGCTATTATAAATGGTTTTTTGTCTCTGGCTTTCATCATTTTAATAATTCTAATGTTGAAATATAATTATGGTGCAAGACACCATCTGTCTGCAGATATGAAAAAAAAATCCCCATATGTGAACTCTAAAACTCTGTAATTGCTCAAATGCTAAAAAAATAATAATCTTATAAGATTGACTGAAAGATCAATTTTGGTCCTCTTGTTTAATGTCAAAGCTTACAAAAATTAGTTTCTCTTCTATGAGCTCAATAATTCCTTCTTTTCTAGTAAAACTTTAAAATTTGGATGACTTTATAGTTACCCTGACTAGAAATGCTGACTTCTCTACCAAGGTCACACATAACAGAAATCATGGCCAGAGTTTAAGGCAGATGACTATTTCTTTCTTTTTTTTAAAAGATTTTATTCTCATTTATTTGTGTGAGAGAGGGAGAGAACATGAGTGGGGAGAAGATCAGAGAATGAAGCAGATCTCCACAGAGCTGGGATCCTGATGCAGGACTCAATCCTGGGACTCTGGGATCATGACCTGAGCTAAAGGCAGTCGCTTAACCAACTGAGCCACTCAGCCACCCAGATGCTGATTTCTTAGTGTTACATTAAACTACCTCTAACTCTAGAGACTGCTTTTGCAAAAATGCCACGATTGTGCATAGTGATGACTGCTTAGTGAAAACCAACAGTGTAACACATCTCTCAATACAATTCTTCTGTGTTACTGATGTAAATACGCTGTGATATTTAGCCATTATTTTTCAAATAAATGTATTCAATTTGGAGTTTTATATATTTGCAGAAACAATTATATTAAACTAAAACTAAAGGTATATATATAATAACGATTTATTTCATATATATATTTATGACTGAAATATATGTGTCATGAATGATAATGATCAATCATTAATGTATACTTGGCTTTCTAGTTTCTGTAATTTGAAAGGTCCTTAAAATTTTTACTTTGGTTCTTAGTCAACTATTACATTGCAAATGATTATAATTTCAACTTTCATATTTCTATTATGATTTGAGACAAAAAGGGCCCAGGATTTGAAGTTTGAGAACCCTAATTTGGAGTCAAATTTACATCATTATCAGGAATATTGACACTGAAAATTTATATAACATCTTTAGGCCTGTATTACTTGACCATAAACTTGGGTATCTACCATGTAAGGCTGCTCTTACAGTTATTTCTAAGCATAAGGTAAATACTTGGTAGATATTATCTTTAAATAGTTTACTAGCCCAAACATTCACAACCTCTTTTTCAACGTAATACCAGTTATATTTGAGTATCAGACATTTGGAAAATGCCTTTTGAATCAAAAATCATCCTTAAAAAATGACAAATGTAGCCCTTCAAATCAATAGAAAACACAATGTCACTTCAACTACTAAGTCATATTCAAAATCTAGTCTCTTCTGAGTGTGTTGGAAGTATTAAACCTCAAGAAAAATTCACTAACAAACAACAACCCTAACAACAAGAACAAAATGCATAATCTATAAAATCATATTTGTGGAATTGTGCCTCAGAAAGCTGAGAAAGCAAGCCAGCCTGATCAACCAAATCCAAAGAGTGGCATGTATCTCTATGCAGAGATAGGTCATATCTTGTTTCATCTTGGCAATATTTGTAATATTGCTTTTCTGCAATGAATCTTCTTTTCTAGAGAATCTCAATTCCCTTCCCCCAAAGCCCTCTCAAAATCTGCTTCATCTTACAAACTGATAAGCTCCCTGATGTTGTGAAGTCTATTTTTACCAGGACAGTGTTTTATAAGTCACTGACAGTACCTATTTGATTATGTCTCTCTCTATAAAATACAAAGAAGTTCTCTGTATTTGTTCATATGCTTTTTGAGTAGGAAGTGCCATACAGCAAGAATACTATAGTCACTATGCAGCTGGTGAAATTGTTATATTACTTCTGCATATTATTTAACTTATAAACCAGATAAAATATATTCTCTCTATGATCTATTCTATTCATTTCTCATAATTTTACTTATTTTTTGTCCAGTTGTTTCAGTCATATGTAAAGCCACCATTCAGAATATACATCTACTCAGTGGCTAATTAAATTTATATTTAAAAAATGATAAAAAAAAAGAATACATACCTATCTACCTACCTACCTATCTATACATTATTTTTAGAGCAATTTTAGGTCCAAGCAAAGTGAAGTGAAAGGTACAGAATATCTTTTTATAGAATTTTTTTTTACAGAATATCGTTCAGCTCTAATAATCTAGAAAAAGAGAAACATCTGTTCTATCTTGAAACCATTCACACTTGCAGTTTTTATGTAACATGGATCCCATTAGAAATGCCCTCACTCTAGCATTCAGTGAAAATGTATCAGGTATGCTAAACTACAGTGATAACTAAAAGATAAACTCTTTATTTCTCTCTGTTAACAAGAGTGCTTGTTAAAATCAACAATTATGGTAGAGCTAAAGAAAATGTAAGGTCCTGTTTTGAGGTATAAGACATACTGTATGTAATGTTAATCAGAAAATCAAAGCAAAGAAAAATAAATTTAAAAGTGAAGATGCTAATCAAATGTTGAGAATTTGGAGCAGTAGATCATGGCTAGAAAATTGATAAAATATTTTATGTCATTGTCATAAATTTTAAGATCTAGGTTTTTGTTTTACATTTAAACCTCTGAAAATGGTAGTTTTCTTATAGTTCATGATTTATTGATAACTTCATGGATTTTCTTTTTTAATTTCTTGATGGTACATAAGATTGCAACTTAGAATTCATGCAATATGGTAAATGTATGGAGTATTTTAGGGTTTGCAATGAAAATTAATTTTAAAACTGCTATCATGATTGCATTCAGGAGTCATTCATTTCCAAAACATTTAACTTAATACTGTACTATGAAATATGTATAATTTATATGATCAACAGGAATTGTCGAGAACCCATTTTAAAGCCCTATCCCTATACACATATATAACAGTAAACATTCCAGGAAACATTAGCACTAGCGCATTTCTAAAGCATCTTTTAAAAAGTGTGTGTGTGTGCGTGTGTGCGTGTGTGCGTGTGTGTGTGCGTAGTGGTGTGAAATGAGGCATTTAAATATTTTACACTTTGACATTATGAAATATTTATGCTCAAACTCCCACAAAAGGAAAGAATAAGGTCAGCAGAAACATGAGAGACTTTGGACTCAGAAACAAACTGAGGGTCTTGGAGGGGAGGAGGTGGGGGGATGGGTAAGCCTGGTGGTGGGTATTGAGGGCACGTATTGCATGGAGCACAGGGTGTGGGGCATAAACAATGAATCTTGGAACACTGAAAATAAATTTTAAAAAAAGAGAAAAAAAATAAGTTCAGCAAAAACTAAAGATAAATGTCTCCATTACAAGATCATTTTTGGAAATAAAATGTGAAGACTTACCTCCCCCCTAAAAAAATATATATATAAATGCACAAATTCACTCTATACTTAGAGGTTTAAATATTAAAATTTGGCTAAAAAATATTCATGGCTTTTTTTTTTTTAAAGAGTTTATTTATTTGACAGCGAGAAACACAGCTAGAGAGGGAACACAAGCAGGGGGAGTGAGAGAGGGAGAAGCAGGCTTCCTGCTGAGCAGGGAGCCCGACCCGATCCCAGATCTCCAGGATCATGACCTGAGCCGAAGGCAGTCGCTTAACCAACTGAGCCACCCAGGTGCCCCTGTGGCTTTTGTTTTTGATTTAGAAAGTTATCTTCCAAAGGCAACTAAATGAAACTTAGTTTCAAAACTTCTCATGTTTTTATATATGTAGATAATAGCAATTTTATTTCTTTTCTTTATTCTACATATTTTTAATATTAAATATTTGAGTCATGTTTTCAAGTTATTATACAAAGTTTCTTGATTTTTCTGATAGGGTTTGATAGAAGAGAAGATTTAGATTTCTGAAATCTATTGGTACAAACCCCAATATAAACAAGGAAAAGGTCCAAGATTTTTAACATTTTATTGGTCTGTTGAAAACTGCCATCAAAGTTCAATCATACTTAATGTTATATTCAAATATTTCATATTGTAATTTTATAATACTTTGTATACAGTAATATATACAACTTAGACAAAAAATAAAGCAATCATTCGTCCACTAAAAACAAATGAACAGCACTGTCTTTCTTTTTTTAAATATTTTTTTTAAGATTTTATTTATTTATTTGACAGAGTGAAACACAACCAGAGAGGGAACACAAGCAGAGGGACTGAGAGAGGGAGAAGCAGGCTTCCCACCAAGCAGGAAGCCCGGTGTGGGGCTCGATCCTGGTCTCCAGAATCATGACCTGAGCGGAAAGCAGTTGCCCAACCAACTGAGCCAAATGTGTATTATTTAATTTTTCCAACTTCAATCTGTATTCACTTTTAAAAGTTATTTCCTTATGGGCGCCTGGGTGGCTCAATTTGTTGAGCGACTGCCTTCGGCTAGGGTCATGATCCCGGAGACCTGGGATCGAGTCCCACATCCTGCTCCCTGCTTGATGGGAAGCCTGCTTCTCCCTCTCTCATTCCCCCTGCTTGTGTTCCCTCTCTGGCTGTGTTTCTCTCTGTCAAATAAATAAAATCTTTAAAAAAATATATTTCCTTAAAGTTACACTTCTATATAATGACAGTGGATCTACTGTTCCTTTACAAGATCATTTACTTCTCACCACCTCCAACTGTTCGTTAACTTGCAGGCTTTTTATCAAAGTTGATAATTCGTTGGGAAGTGTAGGAGGAAAGATAATTAATCTACATAGCATGAACTGCTATTCACTGCCATTTTTCATTTGTTTGACCAGATAAAGTTGCTGGTGAAAACTGGTTCAGGGCAGCCTAATACATTCATATCCACTGCTGCAGTGATGACTTAGAACTGCAATGATGTGTAGAGTTATTACTTTAACTTTAATGAACATCATAAGAATACATATGGCTGTAGCTGAAAGGTATATAACCTCAGGATTCCAATTCAGGCATTGGGTTCCGCTTCTTGAAAGTTAGAACCTCATACAGAAGTAGTTGCCTCAGGAAATCTATGTTTGTATTCTGGCTGAATATGTATTCCTTTATGGTTTGTATTTTTCCAACTGATATTTCTGGGTTTGCAAAATGGAACCATAGTAGAGAAGAGTGAAATTTTGATTTGTCATTGTAAAACATGGACAGGAATGTGTCCAGCATTTTTCTTGTGTCTCAGTTACCTGCTTCCTTACTGAATTCATTTCTTCTTGTGTCTTTTGATAGTGATTGTTTTCTCCATATAATTATGTATTATCAATTTTAATGGCTAAGTTATAATGTATTAATATATCAAAAAGTTTCCTAATTTCTTTTTTTGAACTGTGAAGCAGACCCTTGTTAGAGACATGCTTTTCCTCTGAGTTTTCCAGAATATGAGTCAGGAGTAAAGGGTCAAATATTAAAGATTTTAGGCTTTGCCAGCCATACAGTCTCTGTTCCAACTACTGAACTCTGCTTATGTAACACAAAAGCTACCATAGACAAAATGCAAATAAATAAGAGTGGCTATGTTTTCATAAAACTTTATTTTTGGGTGTTATGATATAAATTGCATATATTTTTTATGTGTCCTCAAATATCCTTTTTTTTTAAATTCAATTCTGTACAATTGAAAAGGAAACAACAACAACAACAAAAACACTATCTTTGGTTTGTGAGCTGTGCAAAAAAAGTAGGCAGCGAGCCACATTTTGTCCAAAAACTAGTTTGCCAACCTCTGTTCTAGATCTGTACTTCTCAAATCTAGCTGCATACTGGAACTAGAATCTAAACCAATCAACTGAATCATCATCCTTGTTACTGGGGCCTACAGAGTTTTGTTACATTGTAAAAGCTTCCTATATGATTTCAGCATTGAGATTCTAATGAATTCTGGTAACAAAGTCTTTCTTCCATGCCACTGTCTATATATTCTCCCCAAATATCTATATAAACCCAATCCTTATGTATGCAAAAATGGGAGGGAATTGCAGATTGCTGTTTACTTTCCACTTGGTGAGTAGATGATAACTTTCTTAGATCTGAAATTGAGGTACATGTATTTTAGTCCTATTCCCCTTTTCTACCAAAATACAGTACTTACAAAATACAGTTGAATCTTTATCCTTCCTCACCTGCTGGTGCTCTGGTGCTCTGAAAAAATGTAATACATGAAAAACTACTTTCAAATATAAATCATTACCCTTTTTCTTCTTTTTGACACCCCCAACTTCACTTTATTCACAAAATCTAAAACCGTGGAATGTATTGATCTACCACAGTCTTTACTTCTTGTTCCTTTATTGTCTAGGATTCTTCATCTGGGTGCAGTAAGATCTTGGCACAGCTAAAGGTAAAAATGTCAATTCTCCAAATGACCACTAGAAAAAGAACTACTACTGATAAAACAAAGCTTAAGTTTCTGCAGTAAGGAGGACATTATTTTGACTGACTCTCAGTAGTGTCTCAGAAGGGTGAAGTCAAGGATACAATTAAAGGGCTGTAGGGACCAGGTTGAATGGTTTCAAGGTTTTGTTTTTGGTGGTTTTAGTGGGAGTGGGAACTAGGCTAAATAATTTAAGAGTGAATTTTACAAGATGGGAAACTCATTATGATTAGGAAGTTTATAACATAATAGCTTTAGCTTCACTGACATGGTGAAGTGAGAGTCTTAAAGCAAGTCTTGATGACTAGCAAATAGTTTCAAAAAGTAAGCTATTTTAGTTCTCTTCCAGTCTTATCTTTTAGAAACAAGCATTTCTTAGGGCAAATTGCTAAATTATTTTTGCCTGGTCACAGTAGTGTTCAGCGCAGAAATAGGAAATTATGTAGCTATCAGTATTTAAGGCAAATAGAATGGAGGAAACAGCACTCTGCTTACTTCATAAAGCAACTCTTCAGAAAAAGTGAGTGGGCAAAACAGTTTTAAGTTTTTCAGGTCTAAAAATATAAATCACAGAGATTATGGTAGAAAGGAACAAAGCACGTTTGGGGTTTTCTGGTTGGATTTATTTCGTATTGTAAAGTACAAATTCCAGGAGTTAAAACAGATTGTTTCAATATATATTAATTTATCTTATGGTTAGTTATGAGTTATTCCTGATTCTTTAATTAGATTGTCCAATGTATTTTTTTTTTAACACCACCAAGAAATTCTCAAATTCTTAGCAGACACTGACTGGGTGTCAGATGCCAGTCACAAGTCCATTTTGTAAATCTGTGCTTCTGACCAATTGGTTATAAATCAGAGATTCCCAGTAACTCCTAGGGGTCAATTAATTTCCTAGAGTGGCTCACAGAACTCAGGACAACATTTGCTTACTAGACTGCCACTTTATAACTTTATTAAAGGATTCAAATGAGCATCTGGATGAAGACACGTGGGGCAAGGTCTAGAAGGATCCCAAACACACAAGCTCCTGTGTGTGTGGAGGTCGGGGTATGCCACCCTTCCAGCACACAGATGCACTCAGGTTTGCAAACCTGGAAGCTATCCTGTCTCCATCATTTTGGGGTTTTGTGGAGGCTTCATAAAATAGTCATGCTTGATTAAATCATTGGCTATTGGTCATGGAACTCAATCTTCTCTAATTCTTCACCCCTCATGGGTCTGGGATGAGATGTGCCAATCCTTCAATCATATGGATTTGTTCACCTGGCAACCAGCCCCCATATCTGAAGTCATTTCAAAAGTCACCTAATATAACAACTACAGCAACAACAACAAAAACCATTATTACTCTCATAACTTAAGGAATTTCAAGGATTTTAGGAGCTCTGTACCAGGAATGAGGACAAAGACCAAATATATATTTCTTATAAATCACAACATCACAGGTTGTCTTTTACTGCTTTTATTGGCATAGAGAATTTTCTTTTCATGTGTATATTTATGGATAGGTTATAAGAAGTTAGAAGAGTCTGCTTAATTGTATAAAATTTTAGAAATTATTTATGCAATAATTTCAAAGATAATACACATATAGATCACTTAAAGTCCAGTATATGTAAGTACTGAGTCATTGGCATGGTAAATAGTTGCTTTGCAAGAATAGCTGGGTTGAGAGGACTAGTAATGTGGTAGATAAATAACCCACAATGACCTGGCAAAGAAGATGCTATGGGTAAGGAATATTCCAATGTCACTCTCCTTTCTACTTTCAACCTTCTGGTGTCATTAGCTGAAACAAACCAGAAATGAGAGTTGACTGAAGTCCATTTCTGTTATTCCTCTGTGTCACAAAATGACTAGACAGGGCAAAAAAGGACCTGGAAGGGAAAATGGAACATATGCAGGACAATCTACAAGGTTCTGTGTGGGCATATTTACACATATAAACATCTTCATACAAACATCAGATCAGAAAGAGACCAACATCATACAATTATCAGCCCAGAAGGAAAGATGTTACAAACACCTTAATCACAATAACCCTGGAAACTGATGACAAT
>PITA01030718.1:0-16156 GCA_004023965.1 Spilogale gracilis | reverse complement strand
CAGACCCTCCAATTTGTTTCTACCTTTTTGCCGATGTTCTTTGTCTCTCGTGGCGGTCCAGAAGTGGGAAATACCACATTTCAGGCTGGTTTCATGGGTGTTCACGGTGGTCTTGTAGTGGTTTTTTTGTTGGAATTCAGCTCTCTTCAGGGAACTCCCTGAAATGCGGTCACCTGGCCTTCCGCCATCTTGACCCTCCTGTAGTGTCTTTATCTGACCTTGGTATCAGGGTAACTTTGGCCTTTTAAAATGAGTTTGGAAGTGCTCCCTCCTCTTCAGTTTTTTTGGGAGACTTTGAAAAGGATTTGTAAAGATTTTTCTTTAAATATTTGGTAGAATTCCCCAGTGAAGCTGTCTCATCCTGGACTTTAGTTTGTTGGGATGTTTTTGATTATTGATTCAATCTTTTTTTCTTAATTGGCCTGTTAGATTTTCTATTTCTTCATAATTCGGTCTTAGTAGGTTGTATCATTCTTAGCAATATCTATTTCTTCTAAGTTATCTAATTTGTTGGAGTATAATTGTTCATAGTAGTTTCTTAGGATCCTTAGTAATTTTTGTGATATCAGTTGTAATGTCACCTCTCCTTTCTACTTTTATTTATTTGAGAGTCTTCTCTCTTTTTGTTCCTTAATCTAGCTAAAGGCTTGTCAATTTTGTTTATCTTTTCAAACTAGCTCTTAGTTTTGTTGATATTTTCCATAGTGTTTCTGGTCTCTCTATCCTGGCCACCCAGGAACCCTCTTTTTTCTTCTTAATGTAGGTGTTTATTGCTATAAAATCCCCTTAGAACTATTTTTTCTGGGATGCCCAGGTGGCTCAGTTGATTAAACAGCTGCCTTCATCTAAGGTCATGATCCCAGGGTCCTGGGATTGAGTCCCACATCAGGCTCCTTGCTCAGTGGGGAGTCTGCTTCTCTCTCTGCCTGCTTCTCCCTTTATCTCTCTCCTCTCTCTCTCTCTCTCTCTGACAAACAAATAAAATCTTTAAAGAAAAAAAAGAACTACTCTTGTTATATCCCGTAAGTTTTATTATGTTGCATTTCCATTTTTATTTGTTTCAAGATATTTTTTATTTTCCTTTTGGTTTCCTCTTTAACCCATTAGTTTTGCAAGCATATATTGTTTAATTTCCACAACTTGTGAATTTTCAAGTTTTCCTCCTGTTATGAATTTCTAGTTTCATAACATTGTGGTCAGAAAAGATATTTGGTGTGATTTTAATCTTCTTAAATTTGTAAGGCTTGCTTTGTGACCTAACGTATAATATAGCCTTGAGAGTGTTCTGTATGCATTTGAGAAGACTGTGTATTCTGCTCTGTTGTGTGGGATTTCTGATATGTCTTTTAGGTCTATTTGGTCTAGAGCATAGTTCAAGTTCAGTGTTTCCTGATTTCCTGATTTCCTGACTGGGTAAGCTATCCATTGTTGAAAGTAGAATACTAAAGTCCCCTACTGTTATTATATTGCTTCTATTTCTTCCTACAGGCCTGTTAGTATTTACTTAATATTAGGTTCTCTAATGTTGGCTCTCTCTTTCTCTCTAGAGAGATAGAGATACAGAGTATAGAGATATATATTTATAATTGTTATGGTCTAATGAATTTATCAGGATGAATTGATCCCTTTATCAGTATATGACCTTCTTTGTCTTTTGTTACAGTTTTTGACTTAAATTTTGTTTTATCTGACATAAGTCTAGCTACCCCTACTCTCTTTTGGTTTCCATTTGCATGGAGTATCTTTTTCCATTCCTTTAGATGTGTGTGTCCTTAAAGCTGGTGTGAATCTCTTGTAAGGAGCAGCATATAGCGGCATTTTTAAAAATTCATTCACTCCCTTTGATTGGAGAATTTAATCCATTTACATTTAACATAATTAATAATAGATAAGGACTTATAACTGCCATCTTATTGTTTTTTGGCTATTGCCTTGTTCCTTTCTTCCTCTTTTGCTATGTTCCTCTGTGAACTGATTTTCTGTAGTGGTATGCTTTGACTCGCTTCTCTTTATTTTTTGTAGGTTTTTGTTTTGTGGTTACATGAGGCTTACATAAAATGTCTTATTGCTTATTTTAGGCTGATAACAACTGAATTTTGTTCATATGCAAAAATCTACCTTTTTACTTACATCTCCATGTTTTATTTTTTTGATGTCATAATATACCTCTTTTTATTTGTGTACCATTAACCAATTATTGCAGTTATATTTTTAGTGCTTCTGTCCTTTAACTTTCTACTAGAGTTAAGTGATTTATACACAATCGTATTAGAGTAGTAGAATGTCTTGAAATTGGTGTGTTTTATACCAGTGTGCATGTCTTTAAACTTCATAAACTAAGACTTAAGTTTGTAATATTCAGCTTCTGATTCCTTTCTGAGTGGTTGCTATACAGTGTTTGAGACCCTTAAAGTTTCAGTTTGCATCATGAGAATCTCAAAGACACATAGCCCTGACTTTGATTCTCCCAACTACAAAATGATCTTTTTCTTTTGGCCTTGAGTTTATCATTTTACAACAGTGGACCAGCCTCTGTGAGCCCCAAAGAATTTGGTGGTGTTCAGAACTTGTAAACAGAGAGGGTGTGAGAGGGGAGGTCACAGGATCAAGATGTGAATTGATGAGAGCTTTCCAGGTGTTTTTGTTATGGCTGAGAGAGACACACATGTTTCTTTTTTTTTTTTTTTTTTTTTTTTTTTTTTTTTTTTTTTTTTTTTTTTTTTTTTTTTTTTTAAAGATTTTATTTTATTTATTTGACAGAGAGAAACACAGCGAGAGAGGGAACACAAGCAGGGAGAGTGAGAGAGGGAGAAGCAGGCTTCCCGCCAAGCAGGGAGCCCGATGTGGGACTCGATCCCGGGTCTCCGGGATCATGACCTGAGCCGAAGGCAGTCGCTCAACCAACTGAGCCACCCAGGCGCCCGACACACATGTTTCTATGACAACTGAAGTGTGTGGGTGTGAGAAGGGATGGCTAGCACACTCTGGCTGTGGTTGGTTTCCCTTTCTCACTCTTTCTGGTGTGTTGGTGGCCTTCTCTGAACAGATAGAATTATGTGTTGTTTTCAGTTTTGTTTGGGAGTTAGGTTAAAATAGAAATTGTACATGGTAGCTCATGAGATGTTGAAGCAGAAATTAAAACATCAAGAATTATCTTCTTGTTTATAAATGAAGATACTGAAACTCAGAGAGGTGGTTCTGTTCGATATGGGGTCTCACATCTAGTAAGTGGCAGAACTCAGAGAAAAGTCCAGGTCTTCATTCCTTTCTCCTTCACCTGAGAAATTTGATGCACATTTTACTAGGAAGAACTAGAATCATTTCTTATGAGGATTTAGTGATGTACACACAAATCAACATTCGGAAGTCAGTTCTGGCTTTCTTTTTATGAGTTTTAAATATAGTATAATGGCCATACAGAATAAATCTTCAGATTCCAAACTTGACAATGTCCTTCAGCTCTGTTCTGTCTTTGGATTACAAGGACATATTTCCATTTTATTGCAGATTGAATGATAGCAGCTTTAGTACACAGCCAGCAGTTTAGGAAGATCATCTGAAGTTGCAACCCTCTCCAGTTTTATCTTGAATGAACTTGAGGTTGTGCATGTGTATAATCATATTCAGTGGTATTCCTGTCTTCGAATGGACTGTGGACAGTTCCCTGGTGGTCTCACACTGTGGATTTATGCCCTCTGTACTGTTTTTATTTCTAGGACCAGATCTTTATGGAAAATGTGGGTGCAGTGAAGCAGCTCTGCAAACTAACCAACAACCTTGAAGAAAGGATAGAAGAGTTAGAAATATGGAACAGGAAGCTGGCCAGGCTGAAGCGGCTCAGCAGTTGCAAGGCCTCAGCCAGTGAAGCAAGCTCCATCAGGTACACCCCCAAGCGCCATAGGAGTCGGGAGGAAGGAGAGAATGGGGCCTTTCTGTAACTCCAGTGAAGTGGTCTTTCTGATCCAGCAGCAACCATCACTCTCTGATGCGATCCCACCTCTCTCCCTCTCTCCCTCTCTCCCTCCCTCTCTCTCTCCCTCCCTCTCTCTCTCTCTCTCTCTCTCTTTCTTTTCCTTAATATTTTTTTTCATTATTTGACACAGAGAGAGAGAGCACACAAGTAAGCAGAGTGGAAGGCAGAGGAAGAGGGACAAATAGTCTCCTCGCTGAGCAGGGAACCCCGTGTGGGATCCTGGGATCAGGACCTGAACTAAAGCAGAGGCTTTACCTACGGAACCATCCAGGCGCCCCCCCTCCCCCGCTTCCTCTCTTTTTAAAATGTTTTGGAACACAATTGCCTTATGCGGTAATTTTCCTATTTTTTCAGTTGCTGCTTTAAAAAGGAAATAAAACATGAAGTAGCTGTTTAAAAGCAAAGTGTTATAGGAAATGTTACATTTTAGCAAAGAAACGACTTCTCCTTTAAGGAGAAGTGGCCTTTTCTTAATTTAGAAAATCATGTTTGGTTCTCAGGGAAAAAACTTCTAGGTTTTCTTTTTTTTTCTTTTCTTTTTTTTCTCCCATTACTTAAGGAGGTAAATGCACATTTCCTGGGGTCTAATTATGAGAAAAAGAGAAATACAAAATTTAATGCATTCATTTATGCTTACTAAAATTCTTTTCCACAAAAAGAACTCTCAATTGCCTTGACTTTTCCTTTTTTAAATTACCACTGTATTACAAAAAAAAAGTCATACTGCTGTGTGAGTGGCAGCCTGTGCTTTTGTCTTATAGCTCCTGGAGAGGCATTGTAGTAGTAATTAACATTCTCTCTCTCTTTTTTTAAAAGCAAATTTAGCAGAGCTCTTAGTGCGTCTTCTCCAAGAAGAGCCATTCCCAAAAAAACCAACAAGGTAAATAGACTTAAATTTGTAATGAACAATGATGATGTTTTCTCTAATGGCCCTCTCCCCAAAGTCTTTAGAGAAATTGATCAAGAATGCTTTTCTTCATTTATGTGCCGATAGACTCCCTTGTTTGCATCCTTATGCACTTTAGATATTTTTTAAAGGATTTTATTTATTTGTTTAACAGAAAGTGAGACAGAGCATGAGCAGTGGATAGAGGGAGAGGGAGAAGCAGACTGCCTGGGGAGCACGATGTAGGGCTATATCCAGGACCCTGAGATCATGACCTGATCTGAAGGCAGACATTTAATGGGCTGAAGCACCTCAGCGCCCCAACATGTTAGGTATTTACATACTACCCCTTTAATAGACACCAACTCTTTTTTCAAAAAGATGTTTAGAGAAATGAGTACAGAACATGCTCATTTCAGAAATACTGTTCTGCTAGATTTTGTTAATACTGCTCCCCCAGTGTGAAATTCATCAGCCTCTGCATACATATGGCCCTTGGCTGCAGGTTCTATGTGAACGCCTTAACTTGACCTAATTCCTTATCTATGGTTTCAGGAGACCCAGAGAGACTTCCATTAATCTCCAAATTCCTCTTTTCCCTTTGATATTTAGTGCTGTTTGTGCAAATGGATAAGTAGGGATTCACTTTATTGTAAAAGTGAAGTGTTATGGTTTTATTAATGAATAAACAGAGTTTTTATCAATAGGGTAACATTTACAGTAAATATACAGTAAAAGGTAGAGGTTAATCATGTAATACTTTGAATTATAGCCTCTCCAATGCATGACCTTAATCTGTATCCTGTTAAGGGCTGACCTGGTGTGTGTGCCATTGCCCACTTTTATCTGAGCTCATGTTATACCACACTGACCGATTCTGAACGGATTCAGAAAGAGTTTAATACTCTGCTAAAGACTGCTAAGATGTTATGTTGCTGACAAGCTCCTTGGTACACCAATAAACATAGATTCCTGGGTAAATACACGTGTCCAAGTGTCCTTGGGCAAGTTACTTAATTGCACTGAGAAATGAAGATACCAATGCTATCTGCCTTGCAAAGATTAATGCTGGGATTAAATAAGGGGAAGGCCTTAGCCACAGGGCCCAGCACACAGCAGTTTACTCAACAAATACAAAGTATTAAAAATATTATGTAAGAAAGGTACCCTTTGTGCCCCTCAGTCAGCAGTGGGATGGCGGGAACAGTACCTAGATCCGTGGTGGCCCTGATTCGTGCGGCTGGGCCAGTGCAACTCAGCCTTCATTTTTCCCCTTCTCCACGAACCGGGGATGATAACAGTACCTGCCTCACAGGGTTGCTAAGGGATTATCATGAGGCCTAAATAAATTAGTATATATAAAGCACTCAGAAGAGAATATGGTGCATAATAAGTGCTATATAAGTGTTCACTCTTTTTTTTTTTTTAATTTCATGTCTAGCATGAAGCCCAATGCAGGGTTTGAACCCACAACCTTGAGATTGAGACCCGAGCTGAGATCAAGAGTTGGATGCTTAACTGACTGAACCATCTAAGCATCCCAAGTGTTCACTCTTATTAGCATTTTCAGTCCCACTATTTGAGTGGTTCTCATACTTTGGCATGTTATCAGAGTCTTCCAGGGAGCTAGAAAAAGTACAAGGAATGGGGATGTTTTGGTGGTCTTTGCAGGAGGTCTTGGCTATTTCCCTGAGGTTCACTTTCCCTTCCATGACACCAACCCCTAGGTATCCTCTGTTCCCCAGAGCCTCCGTGATCCTTGGGTCATTGAAACATATGTTTGTGGGTGGAGCGTGCTACTCTTAGGTTGGGTGGGCACATTAATGAGCAAAGTACTGGCTGGGAGCAATTGGTGGGCCTTACCAGATGGTAAGAAATCTGCTGGGTCTTGCCTCAACTTCCACACAGCTCCCTCATGGTGATACTTGTTCAGGAGGAAGCTTGAGTTCCCCTGAGTAGCTCTCATCTAGTCCAGTGATCCTCTTCCTTCCTTCTCTTTCTCTACGTGCAAGACATAGAAGGGTGATCCCCACTATGTGTTGGTCGTTGGGGTGACATGGGAAGGCTTTCAGGCCTTTGCATTTTCTAGGGCACTTTGGTTTTAGTAAATCCCAAAGTAATTCTCATGTGGACCTGAATTAGAGAACCATTTCACAATTAGTTGGACCCATGCAATAACTCTGAAATGTTGGCAGGTATTATTTTATCATTCCTATTTTATTGATGAGGGAAATGAGGATCAGTGACATTTAGATGACTTGTTCAGCACCTGGTTCTAAGCCAACTCCAGGTCTTAGGTCATTTCCTTATACTAGGTCAAAGGATTTGAAGCGAAAGCATGGAGATTTAAAATAACCCAGCAGCTGTGGGGAGTAGGTTGGAGGGGACAGCTCTTATCCTGAGACTAATGCTATTTAATTCCAATTGATTCAATGAATTTCACTGTGTCCCTTCTCCGCCCAGCACATTGTTAGACCCTCCTCTGAGCAGTTCCAGCGACATATAAGTATGGTATAAGTGATTCACTTCTTGATATTTAGAGTGCCTCCAGCTGCCCTTATCGGTCACTTAGTTATAAGAGCCCTACGGGTTTGTATATTTGTTAAAAACTTATATGATTAATCCCACCCCAAACCCCAGTACAACACTGAGGAACATTTTATTTATTCAGGTAACCTGCCCAAGAAATTCAAATAAAGACCAATTCTAAACTATTTCTTAACCACCACCACCTCCCATTCTCTTCCAACCAAACGCATGATTATAAGCTGTACCCCGCAGGAAGAAGCAAATAGAGCA
Organism: Spilogale gracilis; assembly: GCA_004023965.1. Classification (NCBI taxonomy): domain Eukaryota; kingdom Metazoa; phylum Chordata; class Mammalia; order Carnivora; family Mephitidae; genus Spilogale; species Spilogale gracilis. The sequence goes on along the minus strand of PITA01030718.1, from coordinate 8,498 downwards.
CTCCCTATTGCATTAATAGAAAAACTCCCGTTTCAGGGGCATCTTATTAAAGTGGGCAGAAAATCTATCTTTTCAGCCAGATTCACAGATGTCTATTCTGTAGTTCTTGGCCCATTCCTCATATGTAAATTTTTATGCCAAAATGTATCAGTCTTAGAGGTTTGCCTCAGTGGCTCCTTAGAGACTATAACTTACTTATTTTTAGATTCCTTATAGTGTTATGTGTAATAGTGCTTAATGAGTATTTGTTGAATGGGTAAAAGAATTGGTAAGACACAGACCCAGAATGGTCCTTAAAAATAGGTAGCAGAATTGAATACTGATGCATATGATTTAATGTGTCATGATACCTGAAATTCTTTCGTTGGAATTCATTCTATCATGTCTTGAAGACCTTTTGATTTTCAGAGGTGTTATAGTAAAGGAGATGAACATCTGGATTCTGACAGTATCTTGTCTGATAGGTTCTCTGCTCCCATAAAACTTCGAGAATAAGCACTAAATGAATGGCAGAGGCGCGGGTCCTGCAGGACGTCAGGAAAAAGACAGGTGACTGTAAGCTGGAGTGTCAAGGAAAAGGAGAGGCGTGGAAGAACCTCATTTTCGGAAGGCAGACAGCAGAGAGATGATGGGCTGGAGAGAGCACACTGGCCAGCCCACTGCGAGGGGCGGAGCTCCCTGCTGGGAGCAAGTTTTCAGGGGTCCTTCTCCCAATTAGCATTGCTGGTTTATCACGGCTTTTGACTGAATCTTTTTTACAGGTTTATTTTTCAGGAAAAAAGCAGCTGTGTCCTAACTGGGTTTTCCAGACCTTGGTTATAACACTCATTGCTGTGATGGCATTTTGGTAAGAAAAACTTCAGTGTTATAGTATGTCAAGCTCTTATTTTTCTTCCCATCTTCCTTTTCTCCCCTGTGAACTGGGGACTGACCTATGTACTTGAAGACAGGAAGTCCTTTAACTGGGCATTGATCTTAGATTTAGCTTAAAGATAAGGGAGCCCTTTTTAAAAATATATATATATATTTTTTAATTTATTGGGAGAGAGAGAGAGAGACAGGGAGAGAACAAGCAGGGAGCAGCAGGCAGAGGGAGAAGCAGGCTCCCTGCCCAGCAAGGAGCCCCATGTGGGACTTTATTCCAGGACCCTGAGATCATGACCTGAACCAGAGGCAGACACTTAACTGACTGAGCCCCCAGACACCCCGCAGGGGCCCTTTTAAAGCTCATATTCTGAAGAAAAAAGCATGGGCTTTCTGTACTTAAAGGTAAAATGAAGGATGATTTTTTCTTTCAATCAAATGATAATTTTTCGTAGCTCACTATGCTGTGTGTGTGTGTGTGTGTGTGTGTGTGTTGTGTGTGTGTGTGTGTGTGTGTGTGTGTGTGTTTCAGTCTTACAAATAATTGTCTAAAATTGTTAGTTCTCTTTCCAGTCTACTTGGGGGAAGGAGTGAGAGGCCAATCAGGTACAATCTATTCTCCCCTGGACATTCCTAATTGTTAGGATTTTTCTAGACTCTTCAGTGAAAACTCCACACCAAAGGGACTATGAGATAACTCCAAGATATACAGTATATTGAAACTGCAGCCAATGTACCCAGCAGTTGAGGCGAGCAAACACAGTAGGGACACAGGATTTGCTGCAGGCAGTGGGGGACTTTGCCATCGGTCCTCCGCAGTGCTCTTCCTCGGGGCTCTGGGCAGCAGGCTCCAGGTGCCAGGACGGCCCCTCAGGCTTCAGGCCTTGGTCGTCTTGCCTCTGTCCTCTGGGCCTTCTTGTTTCTTGTCTATTTGTATGGTCACAACAGTATTTATCTCTCTCTCAAATAATGCTTTGTGAGTATGGGAAAGGACTGCCTTGGAGCCTTGTCCCAAGGGAGCCAGTTGTTTGGAGAGGCCAAGGAGCCGGTGCCAGTAGTTCGTCGATGTAATGACGTAACGTAGCTTCCTCGCTGTAAAAGGTAGCACGAGTCTCCCTCTGTACCTGCTCCCCCTCAGCACTTCAGCATCTCACTTGCTACTCCCCACTGTGTGAAGCACCCCCAAGAATCTGACAGACAGCACGACACAGAATTCCCATTAGAAGCCATTGTCTTTTTCTTACTCTCTTAAGAGAGCTGTCAGAGGCCTGTCCGAGGGGGTGCCTAGCTCAGGGCAGTGTGAGCACTGTGAATCACAACAGGTTCTCTAGAAAGACAGCGTCCCATAAAACCCAACAGCAGGGTTAGAAGAATTCTAATTCTGGGAGTGCCTGAGTAGCTCAGTCATTAAGCAGCTGCCTTTTTGCTTAGGTCATGATCCCAGGGTCCTGGGATCGAGGCACGCATCGGCTCCCCGCTCAGCGGGAAACTGCTTTTCCCTCTCCTACTCCCCCTGCTTGTGTTCCCTTTCTTGCTGTCTCTCTCTCTGTCAAATAAAAAACCAAAATCTTAAAAAAAAAAGTTTAATTCTGATGTGTAGAGACTGTTTTTTAAACATGCTTATCAGGGGCGCCTGGGTGGTTCAGTCGTTAAGCGTCTGCCTTCGGCTCGACGGCGCCCTACTCAGTGGGAAGCCTGCTTCTCCCTCTCTCACTCCCCCTGCTTGTGTTCCCTCTCTTACTGTGTTTCTCTCTGTCATATAAATAAAATTAAAGAAGAAAAACATGCTTCCAATATCGTTGACCACTAAGATCATAAATCAGAGGTTATGGGGCTTGTTGATTATTTCTGACCTGTGGTGCCAGAAAGGGTCAAAACCAGAATTTGCCACCAAAGAAAGGAGCAGGTGTCCATTTCGTTCTACAATTCTAGAAGTTCTCTAGACATTGATATAGATGCCAGAGACAAATGAGAAAGAGCACCTCAGGATTAGGTGTAGGGCGATGGAGAGAAGGGAATCTGGGAGAACAAAGTGAGGGAGACTGGGCCACAGAGAGCAGCTGCTGGGTCGACACAACTGATTCGGTCCAAAGGCATCCCTGGGGCTCGGCACCACTTTCCCCAGACAGGATTGTGCCTGCTGGGCAGTGACCAAGTGCTGCTGAGAACACCCTGGAAATTCCACCCTTTATGAGTGGAATTCAGAGGTGCAGCACACTTCCTCGTGTGTATTTAATAATAGTAAATCCACTACCTTTAAGGGAAAACAACCTAATGGGGCGTCGTGTCTAGGGAGCCAGGTGTGAAGTCAAGTGAGGCCACCCTGTGTCAGACCCAGCACACAGAGGAATCATAATGTCACCTGCAGATGTCCTTGGGTGGCTCATGAGAGAGTTCAGAGTCATCCCCCTGAGAAGGGAACGCTAAGTGTTTGGTTGCAATGAGCATTGTTGAGAATAGCTTCCCAAGGCTCAGAAACTTTAAGAAAAGCTTCTGGTTAAATATAGAAATTTTGGGGCACCTGGGTGACTCAGTCGTTAAGCCTTTGCCTTTGGCTCAGGTCGTGATCCCGGAGTCCCAGTATCAAGCCCCTCATCCCACTCCCTGTGGCGGGAAGCCTGCTTCTCCCTCTCTCACTCCCCCTGCTTGTGCTCCCTCTCTAGCTGTCTCTCTCTCTCTCTGTCAAATAAATTAAAAAATAATAACAATAAGAATAAATATAGATGTTCTGATAATTGGAGGAAAAAGACAGAGTCATAATTTTGAAGTCACACAGTGTGGAAATGGATGCTACACTGCATTTCTTTTCCTTCCTCTCTCCTCCAAGTTGGTGTATTGTGTGCTCTGAAAAGAGAGGTGGCCAGAATATGTCAGAGAAGCAGCCAAAGGGTCTGGCGTCTACAACTGACTAAACCCATTTGACCTTTCCTCTCCCGGGGCCACGGTGTGGACACCCTCCACCAGTGGGTTGTGAACTCTGCTCTGACTTTTTCCTGCATGGAGCAGAGGGCTGCCTCCAAGCGATTTACAGCTTCCTCCTGTAATCTTCCACTGGTGACAGATGCTTCTGAGGCAGCTTGCCAGAGCCAGGGGGCTGCTCTCTGGAAAAATCCATCAGTGTGGAGTACCCCAGAGCCTCTTTGCTCTAGGACGGTGAGGGCTTTCTCTCACCAGGGCAGAGAAGCAGAACTGTGCTGGTTTCCATGGTGCTTCTGTCAGCCCTGGCCTGCACCTCCACCGCCCCCCGCCCTCCCCCTCCCCACGTGTGGCCTGTGAGAGTGTGTCTCTGGCCAGCTGGTTGTGTGAGATATAGATGAACTCAAATCTGTCACATAATGTTCCCTTCTTTATTTTTTTTCAACAGTGCCTTGACGATAGTCTCCCTTTACATACTTAGCTTAAAAGATCAAAACCAACGTGCCCCAAATCTCTCTCTGAGGTGAGAGTTTTGGTCTTGTTTTCCTTTGGGGAGAAGGATTCTTGAAGGCCTCCTTCACTAATCACTTTGTTTTCTTCCTCCAGCAATATCACAAGCTCTCAGGAGCCGGCCCTGCCGCCCACAGCCTCCCCCTCAGGTAAGATTTAAGATTTTCACATTCCTTATTCTCAAACCCAGCCCCCGGTTTCCTGCGACTTGTCAACAAAAGAACCAGCCTCTCAGGTTTGACCTTGTTGCTTCTGTCCCCTCTGCCTGATGCTCCGCAGCCCTGGATACATCCCTAACAACCACACAGTCCTTCCGAGTACCAGAAATCACTTTCTGTGAGATCCTGCCCTGTCAGGAGACTTACTGCTGCCCCATCTGGGGAAAGAGAAGAGTCCCCTCCAGTCCTGTGCGAAGGCCGTCTCAGGAGGAGGAAACCCATCAGAGGCTGTGGGCAGGTAAAGGATGTTCAAAGCGAAACATCTAGGACTCTGAAACCTGACATGTTTTTCTTTGCAAATATTTCCTTGCCTAATCTGTTAATGGTCCCAGACAATGGTTCTACTTTTCTCTTTGGAGAGGCAATCTCTTTAAAAACACAAGTACGGGGGCGCCTGGGTGGCTCAGTTGGTTAAGCGACTGCCTTCGGCTCAGGTCATGATCCCGGAGTGCCGGGATCGAACCCCACATCAGGCTCCGTGCTTGGCAGGAAGCCTGCTTCTCCCTCTCTCACTTTCCTTGCTTGTGTTCCCTCTCTGGCTGTGTTTCTCTCTGTCAAATAAATAAAATCTTTAAAAAAAAAAAACAAAAAACAAAAAAAAAAAACACAAGTACGCAGCTCACATTCCTTTATAATATTGAGTTCCTGGCCCAGGGATGAAATTATGGCTGAGTAAGTGAAAAGGTCTCATTTGTCCATTGCCAACAAAGATAGTAACAGTAGAACATGTAAAGTAATCCTGGCTGGTTGGGAAGGTTTTTGGCTCACTTAGAACTTATAAAATGATGTCGTATCTGGGCTTTCTGCCCAAACCAAGCAGGGCAAAATGTAAAAGGCTTTGGAACTCTCATGAGTTCAGGGTAAGTTGCAAGTCAGTGAAAACCACAATCACTGTTAGAATAGCTGCTTCTTCCTCCTAGGGACACACACACACACACACACACACACACACACACACACACACACACTTTTTTAAGAAGCAGGTTTTTCATGTTAAAAAAATTATGGAGCAGCGCCTGGGTGGTTCAGTTGGTTGGGCGACTGCCTTCAGCTCAGGTCATGATCCTGGAGACCCAGGATCAAGCCCCACATCAGGCTTTCTGCTCAGTGGAAGCCTGCTTCTCCCTCACTCAGTCCCTTTGCTTGTTTCCCTCTCTAGCTGTGTTTCACTCTGTCAAATAAATCTTAAAAAAAAAAAAAAATTATGGAGATTTGATCAAGGTCCAAAAGTATAATTATCTCTGTAAATCCATATATAATACATCCAGATGGATACTAATTCATTATTGTTTTGGGGAACCTTCTATACATCCACAACAATGGAATAATAGAATAATGATGACAATCATAGCAATACATTCATATTAGCATGGCTTTTCCATCAGGACGCCGTGGCAACAATAGCTCCTGAATTACAGTGGTTTAATATGGCAGATATTGATTTCTGGCTCACTCTCTATATCAAATGTGGACCAAAAGAGGGCCACTTGTCATCTCCTTTAGAACCTAACTAATGCAGACTCCACCTCAATCCGTATCTCTATAACCTCTGTAGCAGCAGTAAGAGAACACAGCTCTTAAGGTGTAGCACGTGTCACTTCTGCTTACACTTCATTGGCCAAAGCAAGTGACATTGGGCATGTCTCATTTAAAAACAGTGGATAAAGTGCAGACCTAACATATGCCTAGAAGATGAACCAGAATTTTTTAAGTAGTCCAAATGACTGATACGGATAATTGGCTGAAGTTGGGGGGCAGTAGTGTGATTTTTTTTTCCTTTTGATATTATTGCATATCCTGGAGTTGAATAACTTTTACATATCACCATTGCCACCACCATCACCATTATGATGTAATGAGCTGTTGCTGTACACAAAACACTGCCGTAAGAAATCTACATGAACAAACCATTCCATCCTCACAAGCCTAAAAGATAGGCACTATTATTTCTATTCTTTCCAATGAAGGGGTGAGGCGTAGGGAGTTTTTCCCTGCACCTGTAGGGGGCAAGGCTTGCACTGTTTTTCTCATGAAAGCAACTTTTCAGTGAAGTTGGGATGGATGCACCACTCTAGGGCAAAGATAAAGCTTCAGTGTGAAGAAAGAACATGTGTCTCAGTCATCATGTTCTCAGTAGTGTCAAATATGGAAAAGTCCAGTACTGTTAAAAAAAAAAAATCCCCATAAGCCTTCATCTCTTGTGAAAGCACATGAACCCTTGTGGCCAGTAAAGAGGCTTACCTCTTTCTTTCTTTTTTAAACATTTATTTATTTATTTATTTATTTACTTACTTACTTACTTACTTACTTACTTACTTATTTGACAGAGAGAGATCACAGGTAGGCAGAAAGGCAGGCAGAGAGAGAGGAGAAGCAGGCTTCCTGCTGAGCAGAGAGCCAGATGTGAGACCCTGAGATCACGACCTTAGCCGAAGGCAGAGGCTTTAACCCACTGAGCCGCCCAGGTGCCGGTAAACCCCTTTCTTGCCTCAGGAGTCCACCTTGGGATACTTGGTGGTCTTTTCTGAGAACAGTTCTCAGAAGAGACCACCTCTCCTGCAAGGGTTGTATAGCCATGGATCCTTCCCATGGAAGAGGGCATGAACTGACCCAATCCTCATTTTCAAAAATGTCCTTGGTCCTTGAGCAAATTCTTTCCCACAGCAACTGGCTCTTCACCTTGAGGACAGAGCAGCCTGATCAAACTGGATGAAGGTTTACTGCTCTCCCCTCTAGGACACTGGGTGCCTGCATGTCTTACATTGCGCGGTATGGAAGACACTGAAGAGACCTCTAGAGAGAGAAGGGCTGCTCCACGGTGCCTGGCTGTGTCCTCCTAGACACACTCATCAGCTTCTCTGGCTAAAAGTGAAATTAAGTCCTGCTTTACCAGGTTCCCTGATACATGGGGGTGGGGGGGTGGGGGGGTGTTTGTTCCCTCTTCCTGCTTCCAGTTGGAGAAGGAGAAGGATAGAAAGGATTTGCATGTTTTCCTTACTTTCATCTCCTAGGAACCTGCAAGCTTTGGCGACGTTGAGTCTTGTAGAATGTCAGAGAACAGTATACCAGTGGTACCTAAAATTTTAGCCCATAGAGTCTACTAATAATTCATTATTCTTTTTTTAATTATTTGACTGAGAAAATACAGAAAGGGAAAATGTTCCTATAAACTCGGTTAAGCTTTTAGTCAAATTATTTTTGTTAACCCTGCAACATTTGAAGAATATACTACAGATCTGTGGGAGAGTTGTGACTTTTCAAGTGTGCACACACCACTGACCGCTTTATGCCATCGCCTGGACTTCCGAGGTCCCCAGGTCAGGAAAACCTCTGACTGATACAAGCTCACCCATTTGCCAGCTGAGGAAATGGAGGCCCAGAACCTTGCTTAAGGTTCTGCAGTAAGCTTGGGAACCTGAGTCTCCTCCTGTCTCTGTGTCATGGGTTCCTGCCCATCAACCATTGTGTCTCCCTTTATCTGGGCACCGTGTGCACATGTACCATGGATCACCTCTAGAGGAAGCCAGAAGTATTCACTCCGTGGTTCTAGAAAGCCCCTTTGGCATCCCCCTCCCTCAAATTTGCCTGTAAGATGTCCCTGATATGGGGTGTTTCTGGGGGTGTAAAGAAAACCTCTTCTCTTCTGCTGCTGGTCCATCCTTCCTCTCTGTCCTGGGCACTGTGTGACCCTGGGGTTCCTAAATCTGTAAGTGAGAAAGCCAGGCAAACTCAGCCAAATGGTTCTGAGGCATTGACAACTAATTAAAAACTAAAGAATAGGGACTCCTGGAAAAAAAACCACTACAAGACCACCGTGAACACCCATGAAACCAGCCTGAAATGTGATATTTCCCACTTCTGGACCGCCACGAGAGACAAAGAACATCGGCAAAAAGGTAGAAACAAATTGGAGGGTCTAGAGGCTTGCCCCCAGAGACAGGGGAGTGGGGGAGGAAGCCCGCAGAGCTGAACCATTGAAAACAAATACCT
>PITA01030716.1:0-16159 GCA_004023965.1 Spilogale gracilis | reverse complement strand
AACTTAAAATGTACTGGAACCTTCAAGGGAGAATTAAAATAGAATCCAATTAAATTATTCAGTACTTCATATTAAGTTATTTTCTGTGCACACAGAATGATACTAGGCTCCGAAGCTATGCTCTTGTGTTTTTTTAATTAAAACAACATTAAAAAATAACTTCAGTCTGTCTCAATTCCAAGAGTTTAGACGCATAGGCAACTCAACATTACATTTAGGGGCTAGTCTCAAGAGCAAGGTCATCAATGCCTGAGGCACGTTCCTGCTCAAATAATTGAAGGATTTTTGCTGGCAATGGTATATTCTATTTCTTGTGATTGAAGCTTGTAAATTCTCCCCCTCGGGTTAATTTGCAGAGAAAGCTTTGTGAAAGATAGAAAATATTTAAAAAAATGTTTTCAAGAAAGCAGGGATATCTAATGTGTCTAGTGTGAGGGTAGAGATATATCCCTGGAATAGGGTAGCACCCAAAACATGTGGGGGCCTTAAGCAACAGAAAACAATGGAGAAGATGTGGGCCAATTTGTGAGCAAAACCTGCCAAGGTCATAATAACATATTATGTGCTGCAGAGGCATCAGGAGGGGCTCAGGAACTCGCAAAATGTGAGGCCGGCTTGCACAGGGTGTACTTGGAGACTAACTCCACGAGGAGCTCTAGCTGTCTAAGCTGGCTTCTGGTAGACTTCTCCTGGGAGCGGGGGCATGTCAATAGAAAGGTGGACATCAACTGGCCACAGGCATCGTCGTTGAGTGTTTAGAGCAGGTCGGAAACCAGGGTGGGGCTCTTCTCCACTGGAGACGTGGTGTGCTAGAGGGCAGAGGCAGGACTTCATGTGGCTGGGCCAATAGCACAGTGAACGAGAATGAGACCACCCGGTGACCTGACCGTTTTCAGGGCTCATCGCTAGCACAGTGGAATCTAGGTTTGGAGCCAAGGGACTAGTGATGGAGCCAAGAGACCGAATGATCCCGTGGCTGCTAACATGAACCCACCCACCCCAGCTGGGATCATCTAAACCACTAAACAAGGCTGAGCTTGTATACTGGGAACATTACTTGTGAAAGACTGCAGAAGTTAGAGGCTGATAGCATTGGGCAGCAGGTTAGCCAAGGCAAAGTGCTCTGAAGGGGGGAGGTCTACAGAAGAGGGAGCAGGGCACAGGGGTTAAGTGGAGTCTGAGGATGACGATAGTGTTGGTTGTCATGACAGTAGCATAAACTCTTTCTTGCAACAAAGAGTTGTCAGGAGGATTAAATGCTAGTTTTTATGAATTGCTTAGAATGGTGCCTAGTAGGTTCCTAGTAAGCCACAGTAATGTTTGTAACTAAAAACAGGTCGGAGACAAGATGGTCTTTCACTAGAACGCGGAGATACACATGCCTGAAGTTGTGTACTATGATGGAAACCCAAGTAAGAGGTATTGACTTAGTTCAAAGATAATGTTCTTTTATTGGGAATAATTAAATGAAATTTGTAAGGCAGGACTTTATTCCCTATTTAGCATTCAAAAGGAAAAGAGAAAAAGAGAGAGTATGCAAGCACTTCGACTGAAAAGTTAAATGTTCTCCAAATCAATTTCCAAGACTTCCCTTGATTTACTTTATAATAAAAATTCACCTCTTCAAGGATAATGGGAGAGCTAAATCTTAGGAGGGTAATGGAACAAAAATTGTGTATGCAGGTAGAATGTTTGAAGAATCCAACGTCCCAATATATTTTTGGAAATACCGTATCTTTACCACATGGTGGCACCAAAGTGCTTTTGAAAGATTTACCTCCCTGCCTTCATCCATTTGTTGCATTTGCTGTTTTCCTTCATCTATCACATATGATAAGTAAAAGCTACACAGCATTCTTTATCCTCTAAAAGGGAACAGGAAGCCTGACAGTTAAGTTTCTCTTGGAAACAAATCCTGACTGTGACACATCGATGGATTTCAAATTGATGTGCGGTTAAGGTAAGGAGTAAGAATAGATGGAAAACAACCCTATTAAAATGTGCTGCAATTTCAGAGACAATAACCTCTTAAAGAGTGTGTGCTAAGTCTCCCTGAATTTGCAATACATATGTAGAAATACCTTAAGTGCTTTGCAGACATTCAAATTAGAAGTATGTAGGAGTTCTTGCAAGGAAATAATACAATACACCCTGCTGGCAGATGCAGTAAAATGGAATTATATTTTGGCACTAGGGGCACAGACAGCTTCGCTGTATTTCACATCAACCTCACATTTGCACATAAGGCACTTGGATCTACCTTACTGTGTGTGTTAACGTGTGTCCTTAAAGTAGGTAGCAAAGATTTAAGATAAAAGTGGTTGACAAAACAAAAAGGCAGCCACAGTGGAGATCCTGTATTGACAGACAATAAGCCACACAAAAGTTAGTCTATTTTCCCAACTGTCACAGCTTACAAGCAACCCAAAATAAAACATTTGTGCAAATGGGACTTGGAAACTCACTATTAATCGTTAGAGGTTCGAATGAATTTGTCCAAAGCCATGCCATTAGGAGATTGGCACTCTGTTTTATAAGAGGAGGAAAATATCCGTCTTTTTTCTAATAGGTCAGAGGAAACTTTGTGGAAGAAGGAGCTATGGATTAGCTTTCTCATTTAAATCATTGGCCCCATAAAAGTACTGATCTGCATGTTCTGTTCTGCTTAGAAAGAGTAGGCAAAGGAATAGAAAGTGCCAGCTAAGCACAAATGTTACTTATTTATTTATTTATTTATTCAACATATAATGTATTATTGTTTCAGGGGTACAGGTCTGTGAATCATCAGTCTTACACAATTCACAGCACTCACCATAGCACGTACCCTCCCCAATGTCCATCAAAAAAACCCCAAAAAAACAAAAAAACAAAAAACGGAAAACAGGTCTAGAGTAGAATGAAATTTTCCTTAATGTGAGCTCAGGGCAAGAAGCATTTCTCACATTTGACATTTTAGCAGCGACCTGAATGAGGCTCCAATGAGCCACACAGATATTGGAATAATCAAATCACAACAGGAACCTATCTATAGTCTGTTAACTGCGAATATCCAAATATGTCAGATAAAGTATTACTTATTATTTAAGCCTAGTTTTCAAAATAGGAGCCTCACAGGCGTTGCAGGCTGCCAGGCTTAGGGTCACATCCTACCTCCATGATTTTGTCTGGTGCTAATCTGTAGGAGTTACTGGACTGTTCTCACATGCGTTCCCTCTGCCCTAGAGCACAAAGAAGACAACCCCCACCTCACAGCATAACTGTGAAGCAAGTGAAATACCACACCAACAGCTCAGTCCTTTCTTCTCTCCCATTTTCTTCCTAATTCTTTTATTTTCTCCACCATCTTACAGTAGTAGTATTATTCTTCATTCATTCATCCATTTGTCCAAGAAGGATTTATTAGATTCTAATGAAATACTAGGCTCTCCGCTAGACACTGTTGTTTGAAAGATGAATAAGTCCTGGTGTCCCTTTTCATCTGATGGGGGAAACAAACAAGTAGTTACAGTAGAATGGGATATATCAAGGTCATCCACAGTGTCAGATAAGACAAAGGAGTATTTAATCCCTCCTTCCCAAAAGAATTTAATCTGACAAAGATCAAAGAAAGGAAGGTTTTAGGTAATCATCACTAGCGCCACCATCGTTACCATCACTATCACATATAAAGAAGAAGGAATAGAGTGTGTATTTTGGAGTGGAAATTATAAAATAGTTTCTTTTAACACCATTTCTCCTACCACTCTTTCTTTTCCATCACTGGCTTTCTGGCATTTCTAAAACCTGCTAGACTCTATCTCGTGGAGGCATCTGTAATTTCTTTTCTTTGTGCCTGGATATCCTTGCCCTCAACACTTCTCGTGGCTGAGTCCTTCTCTTCCTTTAAGTCCCAATTTAAATATTACCATTCCAGTGAGACCTTCTCAGACGACGTAGTACAAACTATTTTTTCCCATGATTGTTCTCAGTGACAGAAATCTGTTTCTTTTAATTTCCTGATCGCAAGCTGATATCATTTTGTTGACTTTTTAAATTATCTGTCTCTCCTACTCAACTGTACCTGCAAAGACGGTCAGGAAAAGTCTTTCATCCCAGCAGTTATTGGTTCTCACACACATAATGTACTTTGATACTATTTCTTTAGTACATAAATGGAAAAGAGTGCAAGAATCAGAACAGCAAGAGAATAGATTAAATAAACACAGATGACAAAATACCATGTTAAAAATTTGCCCTGTATTGTAAAGGCTTTGGAAAGTCCTTGGAGGATCTCAGTAGACGAATGGCACCAGTGCATTTTATTACAGAAAATCACTCTGCTGAGAGTGTATGGGAATTGACTGGAATGAGTGAACACCAGAGTCAGGGAGATCCACTGAGGGCCTGCCGCAGTAATTCAGATGGGAGATGTTGCCCAAGCTTAGACTAAGTGAGTGGCCAGAAAGATGGAATAAACAGATTCAAAGGCTATTGCAAGTGGACAGAATTTAGTGTGTAACTGATATAAAGTTATAATGTAGATAAAGTTTAGAAGGACTTCAGATTTCTGACTTGGGTAACTGATTACATAAGAAAATAAGATTTGTATGGAAAGGTGAGGAATAGGTATTGAGTGTTTTGAACTTGAGTATATTTCAGTCTGGAGCTCTGAGGAAAGGTCTAGGGTATCGACTGGGAGTCAATACAGGGCATTCGGGCACATTTATGGCAACAATACACAGCTATCAGACAACAAGGGGTGGATGAGTTCACTTAGAGAAAGAATGTGCAGTGAGAAAATTAGAAGAACAGAACAGAACCCTGGGAGTGACATTAGCATCATAGCTGAAAAAGACAGCTCTTGTTGTTATCTCCCATCAACAACAGTTTAGCACCCAGCCATGGACAAAAGTGTCTGTGGGAGCTGTGGGATACAGCACATATGCCAAGAGAAAGACCCAGAAGGAGTCCCATCCACGTGTGCTTCTGATAACAGGCACAGAGACCACACTCTGGTATGGACCCCACAGTGGGCTATGAACTGGTTCTAGCCCCTCTTAGTCATGGTCTGGGAGCCCCTGGAAAATATTGTCTTAGACAATCACCCATGGGTGGGAGAGCTTTTGTGGAAGTCTTAGTTTCCAGAGAAGTTCTAGCGTACCACCAGACCAAAAAAATAGGATTTTGGAAGCACCCGAGGGGGTAATAACTTTACCCACATCTCCCACCCTCACCCACCCCCTTCTGGCCTCGAGGTGGCAAGACTCAGGGCCAAGAGAGGTATCCTCAGCCCGTGATTTCCCTTACAGGGGGAAGTGAGAGCATTTGAATGGGCCCCCCAGCTTCCCCAGTTGTGTAGGATGTTGCCAAAGAGTCTCATTTTTCTCTAGTTTCATCCAGAGTCATGAACGGCATGACGGGGGGAGGAAGAGGCTGGAGGAATGGCACTTAGGACTCTCACAGGGTGTTAAAAAAGAAGCAGATCCAACTAATTGCATCATGGACTCTATCCAGAAGCCCAAACCCAAGCCACTGTGAACACCTCACATGCAACATCCATCCCTAACCGGCCCATGGTCACCCCAGCCCTCCAGGTGCCTCACCCACACAATCCCCAAATTCTGCAGCCCATTCCCCATGCACACTTATGATAGAGGCGGCAGCAGAGTGAGCACCCACACAAAACCCAGCCTGAAACTGCGGAGCCAGAGAGAGACCACAAACTCGAGCTTTAGTGCCGCCTTTCAAAGAACCAAAGGGAGGCCATCAGCACCCAGCTTGGTGCATTCATGCAGGATCAAGAAAAGGCTTATAAGCTTAAGAATTCTGCCAAAAGAAGGAGTAAGAGACATGGAGAAGGTGTCTCCTCCGCAGAAGGTCAGAGAAAGCCTAAGAAGTCCTAGTCCCAGGGCTGATGAAAGGCATTTCGGTCCCACAGGCAGTTACTAAAGACTGGAAGAGGTGTCTCCTACATCACATGCAAAGACAACAATACAAAACTTCAAGGAACATGAAAAGTCAAGGAGAGATGGTATCACCAAAGGATCACAATAATTTTCTAGTGATGCTCTAAACATGGAGATTTATAATATACCTGATAAAGAATTTGGGCGCCTGGGTGGCTCAGTTGGTTGGGCGACTGCCTTCGGCTCAGGTCATGATCCCGGAGACCCGGGATCGAGTCCCACATCCGGCTCCCTGCTCCGCGGGAAGCCTGCTTCTCCCTCTCTCACTCCCCCTGCTTGTGTTCCCCCTCTAGCTGTGTTTCTCTCTGTCAAATAAATAAAATCTTAAAAAAAAAAAAGAATTCAAAATAGCTGTTTTAAGGAAACCTAATAAAGTATCAGAAAGCAGAAAAAGACAATTCAATGAAATCAGAAAAATAATACATTAACAGAATGAGATGTTTAACAAAAAGATAGAAATCATAAAAAAAAAATTAAACAGAAACTCAGGAGCTGAAGAATGCAATGAATGAGCTAAAACATGCAAAAGAGAGTTCCAATAGAAGAACAGATGAAGTAGAGAATGAATCTATGAAGTGAAAGACAGGACCTTTGAAATTATCCAGTCAAAGAAAAACAAAGAAGGAAGAAAGCCTATATGATCCATAAGATACCTTCAAAAGAAGTCATGTAAAGTTATTGGGATTCCAGAGGAGAAGAGAGAAGGGGGCAGAAAGCTGATTTAAATAAATGATGGCTGAGAACTTCCCAAATCTTGGGACAAATCTGGAAATCTTTTAAAAAATGGTACAGGGAGAACTGGATAATCATATGTAGAAGAATGAAATCAGACCCTTTTCTTAAACCACTCACAAAAATTAACTTTCTGTGTATTAAAAACTTAAACATTAGACCCCAAACCATAAAACCCCTAGAAGAAAACATAGGAGAAAGAGCTTCTTGACATTGGTCTCGGGAATAATTTTTTGGATATGACACCGAAGCACAAGTGATAAAAGCAACAAAAGAAAAATTTAGTAAGTAGGATTACATCAAATTAAAAGGTACAGCAAAAGAAACAATCTAAATGAAAAGGCAATCTATGGAATGGGAGAAAATATTTGCACATCATATATCTGATGAGTGGCTAATATCCAAAATACATAAATAATTCATAGAACTCAAATGCAAAACCATAAACAATTCAATACAAGAATGGGCAGAGGGATGAAATAGACATTTTCCCAAAAAGGCATACAACACATGGCCAACAAGTACATGAAAAGATGTTGATCACCATCAGGAAAATGCAAGTGAAATAATCCACCATGAGATATTACCAACACCTGTCAGAAGGGCTATTATCAAAAAGACAAGAGATAACTAGTGCTAGTGAGGATGTGATAAAAGGAGAACTCTTGTGCACTATTGATGGGAATGTACACTGGTACATCTGCCATGGAAAGTGGTATGGAGGTTCCTCAAAAAATTAGAAATACAAGTACCACATGACTCTGTAATCCTACTTCTAGATATATATCAAAAAGCAATGAAAACACTATCGTTATTATTATTATTATATTATTTTATTTTTCTCACTGTTCCAAGATTCATTGTTTATGCCCCACATCCAGTGCTCCATGCAATACGTGCCCTCAGGACCCACCACCAGTCTCACCCATCCCAGATCCTCAGTTTGTTACTGAGTCAAAAGTCTCTTATGTTTTGTTTCTCTCCCCGATTTACCCTACTTCCCATTTCCTTTCCTTCTCCAACTGTCCTCTATATTACTCCTTATGCACCACAAGTAAGTGAAACCATGTGATATTTGACTTTCTCTACTTGGTTTATTTCACTCAGCATAATCTCTTCCAATCCAGTCCATGTTGCTACAAAAGTTGGATATTCATCCTTTCTGATGGAGGCGTAGTATTCCATTGTATATATGTACACATCATCTTTATCCATTCATCTGTTGATGGGCACCTTGGCTCTTTCCACAGTTGGCGATTGTGGCCATTGCTGCTATGAACATTGGGGTACATATGTCCCTTATTTTCACTGGGTAAATACCCAGTAGTGTAATTGCAGGGTCATAGGGTGGCTCTATTTTTAGTTTTTTAAGGAATCTCCACACTGTTTTCCAAAGCGGCTGCACCAACTTGCATTCCCACCAACAGTGTAAGAGGGTTCCCCTTTCTCCACAGCCTCTCTAACACTTGTTTTCTGTCTTGTTAATTTTGGCCATTCTGACTGCTGTAAGGTGGTATCTCAATGTGGTTTTGATTTGAATTTCCCTGATAACTCTTTTTTTTTTCATGTGTCTGTTAGCCATTTGTATGTCTTCTATGGAGAAGTGCCTCTTCATGTCTCTTGCCCATTTTTTGATGTGATCATCTTCTTTTTGGGTGTTGAGTTTGAGTAGTTCTTTATAGATCTTGGATACCAGCCCTTTGTCTGTAGTGTTATTTGCAAATATCTTCTCCCATTCCGTGAGTTGCCTCCTTGTTTTGTTGACTGTTTCCTTTGCTGTGCAGAAGGAAAGCACTGTCTTGAAGAGATATCTGCACCCCCATGCCTACTGCAACTTTAGTCAAGAGATGGAGCGACTTCAGTGTCTAACAGTGGAAAAATGGCTAAAGAAATGGAATATTGCATACTACATACAATATATACAATGGAGTATTATTCATCTGTGAGAAAGAAGGAAATCCTGCCATTTGCAACAACATGAATGGACTCTGAGGACATTATGCTACATGAAATCAGTCAGAGAAAGACAAATACTGCATGATATCATTTACATGAGGAATCTACAAAAGCCATACTCATAGAAACAAGAGAGTAGAATGGTGATTTCCGGGTGGCTTAAACCAACAGGATATTATTTTTCTCACTTAACAACAAATACGGAGCAGGACAGCTCCTCGTTATGGTCATCAACTTAATGGAGCCGAGGCCTATGGAATCCTCTTGGCTTGTTTGTTTGTTTTTTCTTGTGTTGCAAGGTGGCTGCAGAAGCTTTGGTCCCCGCATCTGTGTTTAAGGCAGGGCGAGAGAGCAGAGTCGGCCTCATCTGACCTAAAATCCATTGGTTAGACTGGCTGCTGTGTAGAAAGTGTCTGAAAAATCACTGTTTCAGGAAGGCTGAGAAAGTGGGTGTTTAGTTTTTACATCATGTCTAATGGGATTACTCATCTGCCACAGCATCAAAAATATTTTTGGTTTTCCTCTTCTCTGACATTGCTTTTCTATGCAATGTAGTTTCTTGGTAAATACCAGAAGTATAGGGATAAGATAGACCCCACTCCTACCTACCTATCTACCTAACGACCGGGGGCCACAACTGCATCTCCAATTTCCTTCCATGTAAAATGAGGATATAACTTGTTATAAGGTTAAATTTAGAAAACACACAAGGCACTTGAGTGAAGTAATGATATACAGTCCAGAGATATAAGTGGTGTCACTATTACTAGTATCAAATATATGAAATGCATTTACCTTATTCTCTGAATACATCTTGGCTCTGCCATGCTTAGTACAGAAACTTAGTAAGATGGGAAAGGAAAGCAAATGTCAGCGATGAGGATTCTCCTAGGAAACCACATCACCATCGTCTTTACATATTTAAGATTTTGTATAACCTTTCTGTATACACTATAGGACCTCACTAAATGTCTCCTCAACCTGTTGCTGAGTCTAAGTCTTTTACAATAACCAATAGCACCAGAATGCAAACTGTCAAACAGAAACACACAGTATTAAATATAACACCTTTCCCAATATAAATGGACATTTCAACAGGCTCTGCTTGATGTTTTTTCTAATATCTTGTTGTCAGTTTGTTCAGGATGGCGGAATCATGTCCATTCCAACAATGAGGTTTTGCATTAGGAAAACAGATTATGAAAGTCATTTTTTTCTAGATTCCCTCCTCATTTCCCTCAGACATATCCAAATCAACTTGGCATAGGTCTGCTCCAACAGATGGGATGTTCATGGAGCCCCAAAGGCCTGCAAATTCAGACTGTGAGATGGGAAAGGAAAGCAAATGTCAGAGATGAGGATTCTCCTAGGAAAACATTTTGCCTCAAATGCCAACCTCTCTTTACCTATTAACTTTTTAAAGAGCAGACCTTTCTATACAGTGTGTAAAAACAAGAGTGTGTGTTCAGCAGGCAAATAACAGAAAGTGGATGGTTAGAAGATAAACTAAGTAAGTCAAGCCAAGAGAAAAAGTCTAGCAGAAACCAAAAATGTGGAAACATAGCTCACAATCATTCTGTGATTTGTCTCTATAAAAAAACTACCAAATGTCTCAGTTCAGCTCCTAGAGAAGTGTTACTGTTTCACATGGGTTAAAAAAAAAAAAGTTATTACATTTGATGAATTGGTGATAAGCCCTACGTAAGGGACACAGTGTAATTAAAGATTGCACTAGCTGTTTTGTTTTTAGAGAAAAAAAGCAGAATAATAAAAGCAATATTAAAGCAAACAAGTAACAGCAAGTTTTCAAACTAAAAGTTTCAGGAATAAATAAGTCAAATGGTGATAAAAAAAAACACTGTGAAAAACCACAAGGATATGTACTTAGGACATTGCCCATCAATTTGGCAGATTGGCAACAACAATTAGATTCAAAACTGAAAGTGACCCCATCATCAAATTAGATCAGCCCAAGAGAATTAATGGGATTATACAGGTGGTGACAGAAGTAATAATACATGTGTATCCTGCTAAAAACACTATAACAATTTCTCATATTACTCTACCATAATGAAAGCAGAGTGTTCTTAGAACAATTAGTTTGAAGATAAAACATTGTAAAAATATATCTAAAGCAGAGCTTTTTTAAAGAAATGCACACACATATATTTACATGTAACTGAATCAGTCCAAATGATTGTTTGAGGGGAGAGAAGCAAATAAAAGGAATGAATGATAAATTATTTAAAACACTAGTTTTTTTCCTAGTTAGAGATATCAAAGGCAATAATTCCTTCTTGTACTTTCATAATTAAGAGATAATTTTAATCATAGTAGTAGGTTCAATATATATATCATCTTAGATTTTCTTAAATGACATTTAAATAGTGATATATTTACTACTGCTAACTTCCATGGGAGGGAAGCAGCTTATTTTGCAATTTATTTTCTTGACTTACAAAATAAATACAAAGTATCATCTAAAAATTTAACAACATCATACTAAATCTTTTCCCCTAGCCAAGATTATGTATATAAAATATTTCAGTTATATGAGTTTTTAATATTCTCTATTTATAATCGTAATGCATTTATGAAATTTTTAATGGTCAGTGATACATGATAATAAGGGATAATGGCAAGCTGGGTTGTTTAAATATTTATGAAATGTGTTATCTGGCCCTATGATAGAAATTTACTTTCACATATAAAGAAATTAGCTTAAGTTTATATTTTTTGTGCTGCAATACTCACAAACCAAAAGTTATATATTTTCATCATAAATCAAATGTTTTAAAATAATTTTAATGCTACATTTTGTTACAGAATGGTATTTTTTATAATTATATATAAAGTCGTCTATTAAACTTAAGAATTCTTAATTATATGTCGGGTATTTTAATTCATTCAAGAAACACTGAACCAATATTAAGTGTAACATGCTCATGGGGGATAGAAAAATAAACAAGACCTTTTCCAGTCAATGGGCTTGTATTCCAGAGCTTGCTATTTATTTATTTTTACTCATTTTTAAAGATTTATTTATTTATTTTAGAGAGAGAGAGAATGCATGACTGGGAGGCAGAGGGAGAGGGATAATCTCCAGCAGAATCCGCACTGAGCACAGTACCGCACGCAGGGCTCCATCTCACAACCCTGAGATCATAACCCGGAGACATCGCAACCTGAGCTGAAACCAAGAGTATGATGTTTAATCAACTACCACATAGGTGCTTCCAGAAGTCAATATTCCTGAAGTAATGTGATATTTAGGACAACAGAACTCAGGAGGGACATGTCATTCAAGGGGGAAGTCTAGGGATACTCCCTGGAGAAGATGACCTGAGCCCTCTTTCCAGAGGGAAGAGAAACATTTAACTCAACAAAATGAAGAAGTATGGCATTCCAGGGAGACAAGCACAGGAACCCAGACAGGGCATTACGATAGAGTGTCAGGTAATAGCTACTATGAAGGAGGCTGAGGCTGCAGAGATAGAAGGCAGAGATGACAGAGGCCTGTATGTCACATTCAAGAGCCTGGTCTTATCTTGCAGGTGATGGAGTATCACTAAAAGATTTGGAGCAGAGGAATGATGGTGTCGTCTTTATGCTTTAGAGCACAGGTGGGCAACCTTTTCCTGCAAAGCACCTGGCAGTAAATATTTTAGACTTCGTGGACCCTCTGATCCCTATTCCAAATATTCAACTCTGTTGTTAAAGCACAAAACATCCACAGACAGTAAGCAAACAAAGAAGCATGGCTATGGGTCAACACTTTATTTATGGACACAACCTCTTATAATTTTCATGTGTCATGAAATAGTATTCTTTGATTTTTTTAAAAAAAAACACTTAAAATGTAAAAACCATTTTTTGTTTGTGGGTCATACACAAGTAGACAGCAGGTCAGACTTGGCTCACACACAGTCATTTGCTCTCCCTTGCTTTAGACCTATCACTCCGGCCAGATCAATGGAGCCTGGATTCGGTGAGATAAGGCTGGGGTCCTAGAGACCTAGGAGAAAGCTATTTCAGTCACTCAGTACAAGAACTAGACGAGTCTGAAAAAAGATATTGGTAGTAGAGATTGAAAAAAAGGGGACAATCAAGAATCCTTTGGGCACTAAATCAACATAATTTGGTAGCTTAGAGATGAACATAAGGGAAGTATTGCAAAAAAAATCCAGGTTTCTGAAATGAATGACCAGGTGGATGAACTATTACCAAAGGAATTAGGGGAAGAGGGTACAGTTTAGGGCACTCAGTGATTCATCCAGGGAAGTCTGAGAAGCTTAAGAGCCATGGACATCAGGCCTCATGCCACTGCATTACCTAACACCATACTTCACTCCTTTGCAAACTTTGGCCTGTTCACTTTGCTTTTATACATACAAATATACTTCACTGTCCTGGACAACTCCGCCAGATTTTCTTACTGCAGAGAAGCTAGTCTTTCCAATGGTTCACTTTCCTACTGAAATTTACACTCAGTTTGTTAAGTCTGTAGCCTCTTGCTTTCTATCCTACAGTTGTTTATTTTACCTTCAGTTCTCATCCTGCTTCTTTAAGTAACTCTGCCAGTTTCTTCCATTCCACTCCACTGATACCAGTAAGAGTTCCTCTAGTTGCTATATACAAGTCAAGTCCCAGGGAAGAAGGTAGGGCAAGAGCAAACCAAAGAAAATCAATGAAATAAAAAATGCTTGTAAACTCAGGGATTCCTTTCCTCTCTCTTTCCCCAACTGAGTGATTCAGTGGGGAGATGGGACCAGCAAAAATTTGTCTGTCAGTATCAAAGAACAGGATGGAGAGAAACTAGAGATACTGGCGAAAATAACCCACTCCAGCTTCCTTAATGTGGGTTAGGTCGGCGTCACCATAATCCTTGATCCCACCAGACTATCTCGTCACAGGGGTGTCAGAAACGATAAAGCGATTAAGGTTAGTGAATTCAGGAACAGTTAAATTGGCAAGAGCATGAATTAACAAAAATGTAAGTGGAAAGAAGGTGTTTTTTCCAGTGCAGAATTGTTTCTCCTAATGCTGAGAGACTAATGGCCCTGGCCCAGACTCTCCTGAGGATTTAGAATGAGGTGTCGGAGAGGCACATATAATGAGACTTTGCCAGAGAATAGACACGTGGTTTTCAATTAATAGTATCACTGAGAATAACAACACAGTTGAAAAAGCTAAAATATGGATCAATTGAAAAATAGTAAGTGATGTGAATACAAAGAACACAAAACTGCCAACGGCAATAATGAGGACATATGGACAATGGAACACAGTAGTAATTGCATAGACCTGTTTGAAAGCATCAGTATCTTTGAGCTGCACCAAAATAACTGGAGTTTTCCTCATTCTTTGCATGGAGCCCAAGCAAATGGAATTGAGACCAAGGTCACAATTTGCATAGTTGATGTTTTTTGTCCATGTGATAGTAAATGAATGGGGTATCAAAGAAATTATTGGCTGAACGATTTCTCATGTCATGTATAAAAAACACTTGTGTGTCATTTGAACTATGGGGAGCAGAGGAAAGAATGGATGGTTTCAGAAGAAGATTGTCTGAGTTTCTCCAACCCTATAGGGTGACCCCAAAGATTCCATCTGCTCAGTTTACATGAAAATCTTCCTATTTTGAAGATGCCTGCCTTAAATATTAGGCTTACACTACAAATTCTTCTTGCTCTGTTTTCTTGGACAAAAACCAACATCCCCACCGCCCCCCCCTCAGCCCCAAACCTTCTGATTTTAATTCCATTCCTTATTTTTCTAGCAGGGAGAAAAAAAATTGTTGCTAGAATATGGGGGTTTCGATGGCCCTTGGCAGTCTTGTTTCCTATTTTGTGGTCATCCTTTTTTTTTTTTAAAGATTTATTTATTTATTTATTTATTTGAGAGAGAGAGAGAGAGAGAGCAAGCAGAAGTTCTGGGAGAGAGAGAGAGAAGCAGGCTCCCCACTGATGATTCTGGGTTCGATCCCAGGACCCTGGGATCATGACCTAAGCCAAAGGCAGATATTTAACCAACTGAGCCACCCAGGTGCCCCGGAGTGGTTCATTTTTAGAGAGCACAGTATAAACACTGTGTCTAACATTCATATCCACAAAAGCACGTTATCCACACTTTAAGGGCTAATGGAGGTTAGGAAACTTACCCACAGACAAATACTTTTAAGTGCTGCTGAAAGGATACAAACCTAGTTCTACTGAGCTCCAAAGCTGCATTCGAATCACTCTACCACGTAGCCCCATTATATAAATCAGCCACTTAGCTTTCTGGTAGGCACTCCAGTCCTCTGTGAGCTGCTCAGATTAATGTAGTTATCCCACGTCCAGTTAATTCTGAGCACCAAACTCTGTAAGTCACATCCCAACAACGCCCCTTTTTTAATGAGTCAAGAGGCAAGACATATAACCATTTGCTCAAGGACATGTTCAACTCTTCATAAACACAGCTAAATAATTTATTAACTTGGAGATACCATAATTTGGTGAATAAAAGTAATCATTGGGAATGACCATTTTTATATCTTAGCACCCATTCCGTAGTGCTTACTTCCTACTCACTGCTCTCCAGGTTATCTGGCTTGTGTATTTAAATATGCACATTGTTCATTTCTGCTGCTGGGTGGGGAGGTTATATATCACAGAGTTAGTTAGCTCTAATGTCCATACTCGAACTTGTCAATGCTATAAAATGTTATTGAAGATTATTTCTCTTTCTCTCTCTCTCTTTAAAAGCAGCCATGCTCTAAAAACTCAAGGTTAATAAAAATGTGACTGGAAGACCAATTTTCTAAATGGCGGAAGTTCATTCAGGCTGAAACCCCAAGTTGATAGACTTCTCTAGTATAAATATTCCATTAATGAAATAAATCAGTTTTATTTGAAGATTTCAATCTGGATCAATAATTGGAATCATTTAGGTTAAAAAAATCTCACAACATGAAAACATCTCCTCTTTTATATTTGCCAAAAACACACTTGGTTTTACCTGAAGTAATGATTGTGGCAGACAGATGGAATAATGATTTGTGTTGTTATAATAAAATGTATTCCCTATTAAAATTTTCAGGTTGATTATTGTCAGTACTTTTTTCGTTAAAGTAGAATTCTTCAGCTATTTGTTTCCCAGAATTATTAATAGCAAAAAAAATATTCTGAGTATTCTGAGTACTGAAACTGTACCAAATTATGTTCACTTTTACTTACTTATGGATTTCAATATAATCTTGTTTATAAAATATATCCTTTAAAAGTTTCCACTCAGGGGGCTCCTGGGTGGTTCAGTCAGTTGAGTGCCTGATTCTTGGTTTCAGCTCAGGTCATGATCTCGTGGTTGTGGGATCGAGCCCCACATCAAGCTCTGCACTCAGTGTGGAGCCTGCTTCAGTTCTCTCTCCCTCTCCCCCCTGCTGACTCTCTCTCAAATGAATAAATAAAATCGTAAAAAAAAAAAGTTTCCACTCAGGACCGAAAAACTTTTTGTCTTATGATGAATAATTTAATAACATATTTTTG
>PITA01030715.1:0-16158 GCA_004023965.1 Spilogale gracilis | reverse complement strand
CTCCCGCGGGCGCCGCACACCCCCGGCCCCCGCGTCGTCGCAACCGGGCCGGGACGACATCGCGGCCCGCGCGGCTGAGGTGGCCCCGCGGCGCGCCTGAAGTGGCTGAGGCAGCGAAGACGGCACTTCCTCCGCGCCGCGGCCGGCCGGCCCCGCAGCGCCCCCTCCCGCCGCCCGCCCGGGTAGGGCCCGCTGTCCCCGTGCAGGCCTCGTGGTCCCCGCCTCCCGCGTCGTGGCCCCAAGTCCGCGCTGGGAGCGGTGCAGCGCCGCCGCAAGGCCGGCCCGGGTTGGAGCGCGCCCCGCCTTGGGAGGACCCGGGGACCCGTGCGGGGCGGCTTTGCACGCCCCCTGGCTAGACACTGGCTGCAGCTACTTGGTGCTGGGATTCACCCAGCTTTGAAGAAAGCAAGACAGCCCAGAGAAATTCTCCGATTTTCCAGACTATGGTTAAAACAGAGTCAGCCTGCAGTATATCTAGATAAAGTTTGGGTGCTGCACGGAAAGCTATAGACACCGAACGCTTTTTGTGTGCTAGTCATTGAGCTGGGCACTACGAAAAGTTGATTTAATCTTTAAAAACTTACTAAGTGCTATTATGACCCGTATGTATTACCCTTATTTTATAGATAGGAGGCCGAGAAAATTAAATAACATGCCCAAGGATGCAGAAGTAGAAGTCGTGCAGCCAGGTTGCAAATTGTGAAAGTGCTTAACTACGCGGCATTTTGTAAATGTAACTGATATGTTAGTTACCATCACTACTTCAGCTTTAACATAATGGAAGAAACCACAAAGGAAGTAAAAGTAACAGCATAGGGAATATTCCTCTCAAATGCGGCGTTGAATATGGGTACTACTTAAAGTATATAAGGAGCAACTTCGTATTTACTAGAGAAAATCCAAATGAAGGAATGCACAAGGCTACGGACAGAAACACAGTATTACACTATGTCAGAGTTTGGGAATTGGGTTCTCCCTTGGAGGCAAGAACTGGGGCAGAAACTATCTAGCAGCTGATGCAAGTTAACTGAAGCAGTAAGCGTCCCATAAATACCCTGGTTGTGAGGTGTTTAAGCCTAGTTTTCTGGGTCTCCTAGAGGTTTGATGAAGTACCTGATGCCCTTGAAACTAGTTTTTGTTTAACCAGCTAGAATGGATTCTGTTGTCTGTGACTAAAGAACTGTGTCAGAAACAATGATTGCAAAGTTAGTTTTTTTTTAAAAAAGATATTTATTTATTTAATTGAAAGCTAGAGAAATCATGGGGGTAGGAGTGGGGGTTGTAGGACCAGAGGGGGAGGGAGAGGCAGAAGCAGACTCCTGGCTCATGCAGGACTCCATCTCAGGACCCTGGGATCATGACCTGAGCCAAAATTAAGTTGATGCCTAAGCAACCCAGGTGCCCCCCAAAGCTATTGTTTAAAATCATCCTGGATGTTCTGATACTAAAGGAATATAATGGTAGTATAATTAATTATTTAGAAACATAAAGTTTTCTTCTTATACTTTAGAACAACCTCTTAATAGTTCTCACACATGAGAGGTGAGGATACTCAATAACTCAGCCTATGAATAGTGAAGTCCTTGGTCCCAGCTTGTGTGCAAGCCCCTGCTACTGGTGCAATTTCACATATTTGAGGATGTCTAGTCTATGTTTGAGGTGAGCTTTCCTGGGTCCTGATAGTATCAGGGCTCCCGGAGTCTCCTGAGCAAGAATCCACCCACTAGTGGTTATATGCCTCAGGCACCCAAGCTTGGCCAGCAGCAAAGCTACCCCAGGAGGGAAGGAAACATTCCAGTCATTTGGTTGGTGTGAGCTACTGCAATTTATCTCTGGTATGCACTATGGAGTAGTCTGAAGTCTGGGGACAGCCAAAAGATGTAAGGTTATAAAGGTGAAGGAAAGAGCTAATAAAAATTTCAAAAACATTCATTTATTCATTCATCAAACACTGAATTAGACCTGCCATGTGAATATGTTCTGAGTTCAGAGGGGAAACCAGTCTCTGCCTTTGTAGCTTATATAAGAAAAATGTTGAACTGAACCCATATATTAAAATTTTGGTTATGACCAGTTCTACGAAGATATATGGGGGTACCTATTCTAGTGGTGGTCCAGGAAACTTTCCATAGGGAAGGGAATTATCAGGAGAATAGGTGCTGGTGGAGCAAAGGAAGAGGCAGAGCAGCCTGTGCAAAAGGGGCTTCATGCACAGAAGAATTTGAGAGAGAAAGTAAGTGTAGGGCTGGAGCCTGGGGAGCAAGGAGAAGAGCAATGAAATGAGGCCAGAGAGGAAGATCGGACAAGACTGTCCAGGATCTTGTAGACCTTGTGAAGGACCTGGATCTTAAGTGTGGTAGGAAGGTAATGAAGAAAATAAAGTCGGAAGAAGTCATTATCATACTTAAATTTTAAACATTTCTCTAGCTACCATATGGTCCCATCCTATGTGATGCTACACATACTCTGCAGCTGTTGATGTGCCAAATCTGCCTTTATGACATTCATTCAATCTAAAAATATTGATTTGGACTGATAAATGCTACAGTCATGTTGTACAAATTTTAGGTCAAGAGTCATTAGAGGATTGTGAAATCAACTCAGGAAATTGGCAGCAATATCATAAACTATGAAATAAAAAGGAAAGAATAGGGGCACCTGCGTGGCTCAGTCATTAAGTGTCTACCTTTGGCTTGGGTCATGATTCTGGAGTCCAGGGATCGAGCCTCGAATTGGGCTCCCTGCTTGGTGGGAAGCCTGCTTTTCCCTCTCTCACTCCCCCTGCTTGTGTTCCCTCTGTAGCTGTGTTTATCTCTTTTCAAATAAATAAAATCTTAAAAAAAAAAAAACAGGAAAGAATAGAAAGTAGAAGTATCAAAGGGCATCGCATGTAAGTAAGTTAGGTATTATCTTTCCAAATTAATTTTGTCCTATGAGTTAAAGCAAAAAAATAACTGAGATCTTCATTCTGAATATTAAATGATCCAACATGCTTCACATAGTGCCTGGCTCAATAAATAATTGGTCTTGATGATGGGTATAGTCCTTTATGTCTCTAATATACATAAAGTTAAAAAAAAACACATCTGTTGGGTGGGGAGTTGTGCTTTGAGGTGACTTAATGGATCTCTGCAGTTAGCTGGTGGCTCTGCTGGATTTATTTGGTCTAAAATGACCTCACTCATCTCACTCATGTGTCTAGAGGTGCAGTGAAGATGACTTGACAACATATTTCTCATCATTCAGCAAGCTTCTACAGGTCATTTACATACAAGTGGTTGCAGTATTTTCAAGAGAAGCATGTGAAGGAGAAGCACTTTTCGAAGCTTTGCTTGCATCATATTTACTAATGTTTTATTGACCAAAGCAGGTCAAATTCAGATTTAAGGGTAGAGCTGCAAAGTCACATTGTAAAGAAATGGGCACACACGGCGCCTGGGTAGTTCAGAGGGTTAAGCCTCTGCCTTTGGCTCAGGTTATGATCTCAGGGTCCTGGGATCAAGTCCCACATCCAGGTCTCTGCTCAGCAGGGAGCTTGCTTCCCCCTCTTTCTCTGCCTTGCCTCTCTGCCCATTTGTGATCTCTCTCTCTGTCAAATAAATAAAATCTTTAAAAAAAAGAAATGGGCACACAAAGACGGAAAAAAACCCTACAGCTATTTTTAAAAATTATCACGCTCATTAAGAGAAATTATGCACCCAGCTGTTGAAAATAAACTTATGCCAGAAATGATAAATTACCTGAGGTTTCCCAACAAATAGTATTCTTCACACTGTCCCATGCTGTCCCTGAAATAAATTGAATTTGGAAATCAACCTTTCAGAAGCTTCTGTCACAAGGGATATGTTTTATTTTTCCTTCTTTCTTTTTTTTAATTAAGTAGTTACATTATCTTGCCGAGTTAAAATATAAATTAGTAGTTCAAGATAATTCTCTAAAGTAGTTTCCATGCCCAGCACCGAGGCTAACATGGGACTTGAACTCATTCATTATACTGAGATCAAGACCTGAACTGAGACAAAAGTCAGCGGCTTAACTAACTGAGCCACCCAGGCGCCCTCAAAGTAATTTTCATGTAATTATTTACATATTAAAAAAAATCTTTTATCCTCAGGGCACCTCTTTGCTTCTGAAAGCAAAGATGAAAAAAAAAAGTAAAAAAGCTGGCATTATTATTATGTTCAATTGTAAAGTTGAATATTTACATACCTATATACCAGGTAATCCACTCTAAGGTATATGCTAAAGACAGCTGCACAGGGGATCAGTAGCCATGTATAAATAACCTCACAGCAGCGCTGTTTCTCCTAGGAAAAGATAAGCACCTGGAAACTGTTTAAATGCTCCACCGCTTCCACGACGTTGGCTTCCCCCGACCGCGTCTTCCTGTTCAAGGTGAATGTGTACTGGGCGAGCGCCACCCGGCCACCGGGGCTCACACACTGGTTGTCGCTACTGCTGCTCGCCATCGCCGCCTGGTCCATACACTGGGCTTCCTGCGCCTCGGACCGGGAAAAGTAACTGCTCCCGGAGGATGGGAAGCGCGAACCCGCGGAAAAGCCCAGACACCCCGCCCCTCCTGCGCGAGCCTCACCCACTC
This sequence comes from Spilogale gracilis, assembly GCA_004023965.1. Taxonomy (NCBI): domain Eukaryota; kingdom Metazoa; phylum Chordata; class Mammalia; order Carnivora; family Mephitidae; genus Spilogale; species Spilogale gracilis. The sequence goes on along the minus strand of PITA01030715.1, from coordinate 11,558 downwards.
CAGGAGCCCCACTCCGCACGCTGACACGCGGGACCGGAAGGCGTGGGGGGCGTGGCCTGCGTCCACAGCAGAGGCGGGAAGCTGATGTTCCTCGGACCCTACCTCTGAGGCACTATTCAAGGACCGGAAAGGGAATGGTATTAATTATCTCTGTGTTAATGAGGGCCAGGGAGTGGTTCACTCCAGCTCTCTCCTTTAGAAATCTGATCCCAACGCGACCCAAGCAGGAAACGTCTTCCGCCTTCCACCCTCCTCAGCCGCTTTGGACTACAGCCCCCAGAAGGCATCGGAGCTCAGCCATCTGACTTGCGCAGCGGCGTTCGTTGTAAAGTGCTATGACAACAGGGCGAAGATGGCTTGGAGTTAGGCGGGAGTCGGGAGTTGTCCTTTCCGTGGTTGCTGTCCCTTATCTGCTGCATTCCACTGGCTGCTCCCTCACCATTTCCTCCTCTTTGTGAGAAGCAGGACTTGCCGTTGTTCTGGACTGCCTGGTCTCTTCCGAGGGATTGATGCCGTTTTACCTGCGTGTCTCCAGGGCTGACACAGAAAGGATGCAGGGTTACTCCTTGTGGGTGCCGCTCCAACTCTGTGGAGCTGGTGGTGCTTCCTGGTGAGGCTCTTTCTCTCCGTCTGGGACGTGGAACAAGTTGGAGCAGGGGAACGACAGGGAGTAGTGAAGCGAGGGCTCGCTTTGCTCTGCACCCTCCATTCTTGCTCTCGCCGTTTTAGCGGGGGGACCCTTTTCAAAGGAAATCTGCGGAGAGTTCGAGGAAAGGTGCGTCAGGACCCACCTGATTCGGCGTCAGGTAAGAGTATGTCCGAAATTAAACACTGGGAGCGTGAATGTCCTTTCTGTGTTTTGTTTTGTGGGCTAGATTGATCCTCTGATGCCGTGGAATGGTTTCGGGGGATATTGGATGATACGTTTCTTAGGAATGATATTTGCATTAAAAATAAAACGCAACTAGGAGCTCAAAATGTGAAATCTTATGAACGTTTTTGAGAAAGGACGATAAAAATTTTTCAAGATTTCATTGAGCAATGTCACGTGGTTTGCAAGCATTCTCTTCCCATGACACTTCAACAGGTCGTGAGCAAATGGTCAAAGCAAATCTCAGCCTATGACTGCAGTAGGGTGCATGCACTAATATCCTGTAATGCTTGCAATAGGATTATTGCTTCTCCCTCTTTCTGTATATTGCAGACCACAGCAGTTTAGATGAACTGAGTTGATTTTTTATTACCATCTCTTTTCCCTAATTAAGCCCTACAATTGACTTCAATTTCCTGGAAAATTGATAGTTTGTTTTTTGTTTTGTTTTGTTTTTGCCACCTCACTTTTACTTTAAATATGAAACCACATTACACATATACACAACTTGAAGATGCTAGGAGGAAAACTATGGATCTTAACTAAAGTTGGCCAGCGTTTAGAGTGGCATAGATTTTCTAACTTGGTAGAAATATGTAAAGAGAATAATATTTGAGATTTTTTGGTGTGTTCGAATAGACTAAATACTTATTTAGAAGAATTAAAGAAACTTGCAAATAACATAAGTTATTTGAGTTTAAGGAATTTTTCATTTTGTGTAATTGTGTGTAATTACTCGTAAATTACAACCACACACTTATATTTATGGTACAAGTTATTGGTGGAAACATTTACTGAAGAGCAAAAAAAAATTCAGTATTGGGCGCCTGAGTGGCTCAGTTGGTTAAGCGACTGCCTTCGGCTCAGGTCATGATCCCGGAGACCTGGGAGACCTGGGATCGAGTCCCACATTGGGCTCCCTGCTCGGCGGGAAGCCTGCTTCTCCCTCTCTCACTCCCCCTGCTTGTGTTCCCTCTCTGGCTGTGTTTCTCTCTGTCAAATAAATAAAATCTTAAAAAAAAAAAATTCAGTATCAGTAGTACATAGTAGTTGTTAATGTTTTACATGTTTTGATGTATGTAGCAATTCTCATCCTTCGGAATACTTTCAAATATTTCTCAAAAATCATTGAAACAATAATGTTATAAAACATCCTTATCAATTAGCATTTCTGTGAAAGATTACTGTCATTTTTTTTAATGTCCCGTTTGAATATTTATTTATTTATTTAAATATTTTATTTATTTGACAGAGAGAAACACAGCCAGAGAGGGAACACAAGCAGCGGGAGTGAGAGAGGGAGAAGCAGGCCTCCCACTGAGCAGGCAGCCTGATGCGGGCGCGATCCTGGGAGTCTGGGATCATGACCTGAGCTGAAGGCAGAGTCTTAACCACTGAGCCACCCCAGGTGCCCCCCTGTTTGAATATTTAGTCTAGAAGTTCAGATTGGCATTGCTCAGAGTACATTCCACCAGCACCACTTCTATTACTACTGCTTGGTTACTAATGACATTTATTTGATACTTATTGAGTACAGGCTAGGCAGTTGCATATGTTAGGCCATTTATCTTCCCACCCTCCAGAACAATTACGAGATTAGAAGGTAGGGACTTGTTTAAAGTCACTCTGCTGAGGTATGAAATGGAAAAGGGAATCCAGATCTGTTTAACTTCCTCTCCTAGGCTCTTTTGTCATCTGTGTCTTTTATTGAAAATTTCAATACTGATTCCTTATAATATTGTCTTCAAAAGGAGCATTCTTCTAATTCTACATATACTTGTCATTTTTCTTTCTTGCTCTGCATGACCTGATTCCTACTTTCCAAAATTTGAGTAAGGACTAGCATGACCTGGAGAAAGCAAAACTGCAAATATGAACAACCCAGTGTCAGCAGCTTAGCTTCCTCCAGGATTTGCCTTCTAATCCACGTATTTTCTCTCTCTCTCTCTCTCTCTCTCTCTCTCTTTTTTTTTGAGAGGGAGAAAGAAGGGGAGGGGCAGGGGGAGAGAGAAGAGAATTTTAAGCAGGTTCCACGCCCAGTGTGGAACGAGACTCGGGACTCAGTCTCACAACCCTGAGATCATGACCTGAGCCCAAGTCAAGATTGGATGCTTAATCGACTGAGCAACCCAGGTGCCCCCACATTTTCTTTCCATAGGATTCTTGGAGTAATTTTTTAAAAAATATTTTATTTATTTATTTGACAGAGAAAGAGACAGCAAGAGAGGGAATACAAGCAGGGGAAGTGGGAGAGGGAGAAGCAGGCTTCCCTAAGCAGGGAGCCTGATGTGAGGCTCCATAACAGGACTTTGGGATCATGACCTGAACCGAAGGCAGATGCTTAACGACTGAGCCACCCAGGCCTCCCTGTTGGGGTAATCTTTGTTGTAGCAATTCTTCTAGTCATCCTTTCATAATGTAGGACTAGGCCAATGGAGTGTTAAAACATCCATATCTTGAATGAAAACTAAATCTCAATAAATTTTGATATGGAAGATAATACATATAAGTAAGTATTAAAAACAAGGAAGTGTTAAGTGTGGAAGAGTATTTCTGGAGTTTAGGGGATAAGGAGATTATCTTCTATTTATTCTAATGAGACATAAGGAATCAATCATTTGTGATCATAGGTATGGACTTTTAAAACCTTCAAATTATTGTTTTCTAGTCATATTTAAACAAATTAATTAGGGTGGGGTGCCTGGGTGCCTCAGTTGGTTAAGTGTCTGCCTTCAGCTAAGTTCATGATCCCAGAGACCTGGGGCTGCCTGCTTAACAGGGAGTCTGATTGTCCCTCTGTTCCCCATCCCTCATGTTCTCTCTCTCTCAAGTAAATAAACAAAATCTTAAAAAAAATTTTATTTAGGTGTATGAAAATACTTTCTTGCAGTTTTAACTTGCAGTGATTGTAATTAATATCAACAGAATATATTATTTTAGTCTTTATGGAGTGGCTGTACTTGTTTAGGGATTTGGAGTAGACAGCCTGCTTTGGGATGCTACTTCTACTACTTACTAGTTGTGATCTCTTGGGCAGGTTTCTTAACCTCTCTGTATTTAGGGATACCTGAGTAGTAGTACCTACCTTTTACTTTGTAGTTCTGTTTTGAAGATTAAAATAGAGTACTTGCAAAGCCTGGGACTTAGTAAATGATTACTGACTGTTAGCTATTATTTTCCTTTCTAGTGAAGGGAGATGATAGCCATCGAAAACCTGATTTTTGGTTTTTGTTTTTCATTTACTGAAAAACAGAAAATCACTGAGGACCTGGAAATCAACACTGAATGAATAGGAGATAAAATGCAAATCCTTCTTCTTTTTATTCAAGGCAGTTAACTCAACCAAATAAATAACTGATTTATACATATTTAATTTTTTGTTATTCAGCATACTTTTGTTTTTGTATCAGAAAGTCCAAGTTTCCCAACTGAAAAAATGCCTCTTGTTTTTCCTATATTTTTGTACAGTTCAATGTTATTTTTTTTCCTTTTTAAGACGATAATACTCCGTTGTATGTATATACTATGTATGTTTATTCAATCATTCACTGATGAACACTTGGGTTGCCTCTACTTTTTAGATATTGTGAATAATGCTGCTATGAACATGAGAGTACAAATATCTCTTTGAATTCTTGTTTTCATTTCTGTTGAATTGATACCCATAAGTGGAATGGGTGGATCATATGGTAATTTATATTTTTATTTATTTGTTTATTTGTTTTTTGTTTTTATATTTTATGTTATTATGTTATGTTATGTTATGTTATGTTGTGTTATGTTAGAGAGAATCTTAAACAGGCTCCATGCCCAGCACGGAGTCCAACACAGAACTTGATCTCACATCCCTGAGATCATGACCTGAGCTGAAATCAATAGTCGGTTGCTTAACTGACTGAGCCACCCAGGAGCCCTGGTAATTTGTATTTTTAGTATATTATATATACAGTTTCCATAGTGATTACAGTCTTTTAGATTTTTGCCAACAGTGCACAAGGGTTCCAATTATTCCATCCTTGCCAACACTTGTTATTTCCTGGGTTTCTTGTTTGTTTGCTTTTTGTTTCTTTTTGTTCTACCTGTCCTAGTGGGTATGAGGTGGTATTTCATTGTGTTTGTGATTTGCATTACCCTAATACTTAGTGATGCTGAACATTGTTTCATATGCCTTTTGGCCATTTGTATATCTTTGGTGAACTGTCTTTTGCCCATTAAATTTTGTTTTGGTGTTGTTTTTTGTTGACATGTATATTCTTTATGTATTCTGTATATATTTTTTAAAAAGATTTTATTTATTTATTTGACAGAGAGAAACACAGCAGGAGAGGGAACACAAGCAGGGGGAGTGAGAGAGGGAGAAGCAGGCTTCCCGCCGAGCAGGGAACCCAATGTGGGGCTCGATCCCGGGTCTCCGGGATCATGACCTGAGCCGAAGGCAGTTGCTTAACCAACTGAGCCACTCAGGTGCCCCTGTATTCTGTATATTAACCCTTTATTAGATATGTAATTTGCAGATATTTTCTTCTATTCCATAGTTACCACTATTGTGTTCTTATATATTCCTCACAACATCATTCTTTATTTTACAGATGAGGAAGGTGAAGTATAGAGAGGTTCACTAACTTTTAGTAACCCTCCACTGATTTCATGATTTGTATGGCATACAGATTCAAATTCACACTGATCTCCTCCAGAGTCTGCACTGTTCACTAGCACATGATTCTCAGCTAATTTCTTGGCTAACTTAATGAAAACAAGGGGTTTTGCTTTCTGTAATTAGCCTATGTGGAAGGCCTGCTTTAAGAAGCAGATTGATTTACATTTTTTAAAATGTATAGTTGAGCCTTTTTATTTGCAGATTTCCTATTTGTGAGTTTACCTATTTGCTAAAATTTATTTGTAATATCAAAATCAGTACTCATGGTGCTTTTGGGTTATTTGTGTTCATGCACACAGTGACAAAAATATTTGAATCACTTGATACACATATTCCCAGCTCTGCCACAGGAGCTACCTATTTGTTTCATCTCTTTTACTATAAACAAGTATCCTTTTCATGGTCTACTTAGTGCCATGTTTTCCACATCTCTGTGGGTTGGGTTTATTTATCTGTTTGTTTTAATTTTTATTGCTTAAAAAGGTCCCCAAATGTAATGGTGAAGGGCTTTAATGCTCTTAAGTGTGAGAAGATTGTTATGTAGTTTCTAGAGAAAATGTATGTATCAGATGAGCTTCCTTCAGGTATGAGTTATGGTGTTGTTGACTGTTGAGTTGAATGTACATGAATCAATAGTATATTAAATAAAGTATCTTTAAATGGAGACACAGGAAAAACAGTTATGTATTGATTGGTTCATGAAAATATTGTGACTGAAGGCTCATAGGAGCCTAACTTTTGATTCCCCTAGGAGCAGTAATTCAGTATTTGCTAATTCAGTGTTTGCTTCAACCTTTTAGAATGGAATGTCTTTGAATAGGGAAATATATATACATACATATGTATATATATATATATTTTGGGTAAGGATATATATATATATATTTTTTTTGATACTTTGTGTCGTTCTCTACCAAATGTTCCAAAAGAGATAATTGGCCCAACATTTATGTGTAAAATTTTCCAGACTGACTCTCCAGTGGCGTTGCAAAATACCTGATTATGTTTCCAGCTGTTTGGATTTGTGGTTTCACATATTTCTGCAAAATATAAAAAAATTAAATTCAGAAATGTTTTTCTTAATATTGTCCGAGTTTAATTTGCTATGCTTTAAAAGATAATTCATAATTCATGGTGTGAGGTAGATTTTTACTATAAATAAATTCTTTCTTTTTATAGTGAACGAAAATGTCTTTATTTAAAGCCCGTAATTGGTGGTCTACTGTTCTGGGAGAAAAAGAAGAATTTGATCAAGGCTGTTTGTGTTTGGCTGATGTTGACAATACTGGAAATGGACAAGGTAAGCAACTTATGACTAGGCATCTTGGAGCAAGGCTTTACAGACATAAAATAAAAATGACTTCATTTTTTAAAGTATATACACTTTAAGGTATACTTACAGAACTTAAGTGAACTGTCATAATTGTGCCCTAATTTTGAAGGTAGTTTTCTTTATAATATTTAGGAAGTAGCAGACTGATAAATACAGTTCCTCTGTTTTGCTATTTGTGTTTTTTTTATTTGTGTTGATTCTATCAAATGACTTGGAACTGGAAAAATATTACAAGGCAATATTTAATTTGTTTTCACTTGTTGCAAAACTTTTCTTTTGCAAAATCAGGTAGAGCTACTAAAATATTTTTAATTTTGAAATTTTTAAAGAAGTTATTTTCAAAGAAAATTATATTTTTTAAGAATTTTGGGGCGCCTGGGTGGCTCAGTTGGTTAAGTGACTGCTTTAGGCTCAGGTCATGATCCTGGAGATCTGGGATCGAGCCCCACATTGGGCTTCCTGCTTGGTGGGAACCCTGCTTCTCCCTCTCTCAGTCCCTCTGCTTGTGTTCCTTCTCTAGCTGTGTTTCTCTCTGTCAAATAGATAAATAAAATCTTAAAAAAAAGAAAAAAACCAACATAAAAAAAAAAGAAATTTTGAATCTGAACGGCATTCATACCATAATGGAAAAATTATTCTAGCTCTTTTTGTTGGTGGAAAACAATTATTAAGTCATTGCTTTCATTTTCATATTATGATATCGGCTACAACATTCTGCCTTATTCTTATATTATTTGCTTCTCTTCTCATCTTCATATTTTTTAAGTGACTTCTAAAACACTGTAGTTCTGTATCATTGCTGTTTGAAACTTGTATTTGGTTTTAATGATATATAGTCATGAGCTTTTTTTTTCTTTTTTGTAATCTGGATAATTGTTGGCCTCTTAAAAAGAAAATTTATAATTATTCTTTCATTCAATGTTTATAAATATTGTCCCCTTAGATTTTCTTAATTTTATTTCTCTTGAGTATAGCAAAAACAGAATTTTGGGGGCAAGGTAAAAGGAGAAAATTATACTGGCAAAGAAGAATATGAGGTACTAAGCCATAGTGAGTACCTGAATTATTTCTAAGGAAAATCTGGGCTCTGCCCTTCCACTGACAGGAGATGGGAAGGTTTTCTACTCAGAGGATGTCCCGAGAGGTTCCTCAAAGATTATCAACCTTGTCTCCTGCCTATTTGTTAAAACTTATGATTCCTTTATTATTTGGCAATACAGAATACTCAGGCTATAAAAATATATGCTAAAGAGTACAATTCCAAACCCCTTTATGTCCAAACTATCTAAAGCTCAACTTGGTTAGAAACTATCCTGATTTATTGTCTTAATAGCTTACTGTTCACTCATCATTTCTATTAGAGCTCTTCATTGGGGTGCCAGAAGTGGGTTACAAGTTACCAGTTTGCTTCCTCCTAATTTGTGGCCAGCAGTGAGAAGTTTCCTCTGTTTTCTCAAGGATACCATACAAAAATCCTTTCATGTGTGTGTCTCACATAGAAAAAATTGCCTATCATTTCTCAAAGCTTAGAACTACCAGTATCATCATATTCCAGGGTGATTGTTATATATGAAGATTTTCTGTCTCAGATATACAGCTCCTATAAAGTTATATTTCCCAGAGGTAGGTGGATTAGAAGGGTGGGCTTCGGTGTTTGCATCTTTTTTAAAAAGATTTTATTTATTTATTTGACAGAGAGATCACAAGTAGGCAGAGAGGCAGGTAGAGAGAGAGAAGAAAGCAGGCTCCCCGCTGAGCAGAGAGCCTGACCCGGGCCTAGATCCCAGGACCCTGAGATCATGACCTGAGCTGAAGGCAGAGGCTTTAACCCACTGAGCCACCCAAGTGCCTGGTGTTTGCATTTTTGATAAGCTCCAAAGTTGAATGGTGATGCACTATGGTTTAAGAATAATTCTCATTGATCTTACAGAATGGAAGGCAAATGAGAGTAATTTAGGAAGTACTGTATTTGAGATAGAAATGTGTAGTAGGCAGAATAGAGGTAGTGATTTTTAAAAAAAATTTATTAAATTTTTTATAATTTTTAAAAAATTTTATTTATTTTTTAAATTTATTTTTCAGTGTTCCAAGATTCATTGTTTATGCCCCACACCTAGTGCTCCATGCAAAACGTGCCCTCAATACCCACCACCAGGGTCACCCATCTCCCCACCCCTTCCTCTCCAAGACCCGCAGTTTGTTTCTGAGTCCAAAGTCTCTTATGTTTCGTCTCACTCCCCGATTTACCCTACTTCCCATTTCCTTTCCTTGTCCTACTGTCCTTTGTATTACTCCTTATGCTCCACAAGTAAGTGAAACCATGTGATACTTGAATTTCTCTATTAATTTTTTTTTTTTTTTTTAGAGAGAAAGTGCACATGTAGTGCAGGGTGGGAGCAGGGGAAGAGGGAGAGAGAGAATCTTTTTTTTTTTTTTTTTTTTTTAAGACTTTATTTATTTGACAGAGAGAAACACAGGCAGAGAGGGAACACAAGCAGGGGGAGTGAGAAAGGGAGAAGCAGGTTTCCCGCCAAGCAGGGAGCCCGATGTGGGGCTCGATCCCGGGTCTCTGGGATCATGACCTGACCCGAAGGCAGTCGCTTAACCAACTGAGCCACCCAGGCGCCCTGGAGAGAGAGAATCTTAAGCAGGCGCCAGGCCTAACACAGAACCAAATGCAGGAGTCTCTCTTAGGACGCTGAGATTTTGACCTGAGTCAGGTGCTTAACCAAGTGAGCCACCCAGATGCCCCAGTGGTAGTGATTTTGAAGTGAGCCATATACTGGTTGTATTTGAAGCCCTGAGAATGTGTGAAAATGCACAGGGAAAGAAGGTAGAATAAGATGGAAAGAATCTTAGGACCATAACCTGAAGAATACAAGCATTAAAGGGGGAGGTTTGAGAAGGGTAGACAGAGGAGCAGGAGAACTAGTTGGGCTAGTATCTGGGAGGCAAGGTTTAGAGACATGAAGACTGAAGTTTCCATTTAGCAACAAATGGTTCATTAGTGTTCTGCCGGAGGGTGGATGAGTGGGCACAATGGTAACAAAATCTACATTTGCAGTAAGTGAAGGAGTGGGAGGTGGGGAAGACTGGGTGTTTATGGCCCTTTAAAGAAACATAGCTATGAAGGGAAGAAGGGAAGATGATCATTGGGGACAATGTAGGGTAAAGAGAAGTGGGAGAAATTCAATATATAGCATAGAGGATATATTAAAGCAGGGATGGGGCATCTAATTGATTTGATTGGTGGAGTATGTGACTCTTGATCCCAGGCTTGTAGTTTGAGCACCATGTTGGATATAGAGATTATGTAAAAATGGAATTTTTTTTTTATTGTTACTTAAATTTTTTTTTTCCAGTGTTCCAAGTATCATTCCCCATTCCCCACACCCAGTGCTCCACGCTTTAGGTGTACCCAGTACCCACCACCAGGATCTCCCATCACCCTATCCCCCTCCCTCCAAGTCCCTCAGTTTGTTTCTGTGTCCAAAGTCTCTGTTTGTTTCTCTCCCTGGATTACCCTAGATCGCATTTACTTTCCTTCTCCCACTGTTCTCCAGGTTATCCCTCATGCACCGCAAGTAAGTGAAACCATGTGATTCTTGACTTTCTCTACTTGGCTTATTTCACTCAGCATAATCTCTTCCAGTCCAGTCCATGTTGCTACAAAAGTTGGATATTCATCCTTTCTTTTTTCTTTTTTTTTTTCTTTTTAAGATTTTATATATTTGACAGAGAGAAACACAGGCAGAGAGGGAACACAAGCAGGGGGAGTGAGAGAGGGAGAAGCAGGCTTCGTGCTGAGCAGGGAGCCTGATGTGGGACTCGATCCCAGGTCTCCAGGATCATGACCTGAGCCAAAGGCAGTGGCTTAACCAACTGAGCCACCCAGGCGTCCCATATTCATCCTTTCTGATGGAGGCATAGTATTCCATTGTATATATGTACCACATCTTCTTTATCCATTCATCTGTTGATGGGCACCTTGGCTCTTTCCACAGTTTGGCGATTGTGGCCATTGCTGCGATGAACATTGGTGCACATATGGCCCTTCTTTTCACTACCTCTGTATCTTTGGGGTAAATGCCCAGTAGTGCAATTGCAAGGTCATAGGGTAGCTCTATTTTTAATTTTTTAAGGGATCTCCACATTGCTTTCCAAAGCGGCTGCACCAGTTTACATTCCCACCAACAGTGTAAGAGGGTTCCCCTTTCTCCGCAGCCTCTCCAACACTTGTTGTTTCCTGTCTTGTTAATTTTGGCCATTCTGACTGGTGTAAGGTGGTATCTCAGTGTGGTTTTGATTTGAATTTCCCTAATAGCTAGTGACGCTGAACATTTTTTCATGTGTCTGTTAGCCGTTTGTATATCATCTATGGAGAAGTGCCTCTTCATGTCTCTTGCCCATTTTTTGATGTGTTCATCTTCTTTTTGGGTGTTGAGTTTGAGTAGTTCTTTTTTTTTTTGTCTTTATTATTATTATTATTATTATTTTTTTATTGTTACTAAAAATTTTTTTTTTCCAGTGTTTCAAGATTCATTCCCCATTCCCCACACCCAGTGCTCCACGCTTTAGGTGTCCCCAGTACCCACCACCAGGCTCTCCCATCCCTCCACCCCCCTCCCTCCAAGTCCCTCAGTTTGTTTCTGTGTTCAAAGTCTCTGTTGTTTCGTTTCCCTCCCTAGATTACCCTA
>PITA01030714.1:0-16056 GCA_004023965.1 Spilogale gracilis | reverse complement strand
TCAAACTGCTGTTCGCGCTGGTGTCTGGACGATTCTCGTGAGTCACGAAGGGCCTCACTGGCACCCAGAACGGCCGGGAGGTTTCCGGGTGACCGTGCCCCGATCTGTCGGGAGAGGCACTATCCATGGTGGCCGCAGCCCTCCAGAAGGTAGTTCTTAAATAAGACGACTGGAGAGTCCACGGCTGCAGGTCGGAGGCAGTGTGGGCAGAAGACGGCAACCGTCTGGTTCTCCGTCCCCCCAGAGCTCGTGGCCCACCCCGAGTGTGGCCGGGGAGCAGTCGTGCTGTGACTATTGTTTTCTGAGCGGTAGGTCTCAACAGTGGGCTTCAGATACTCGGGAACCCGCGCGGTAACCCGAAGTGCGCTCAGCCAGGCTTGGCCGTCCCGCTGACGGAGCGCGGGCAGTGGGCCCAGTGACTCCAGGGCCCGGGGACCTTCAGCGTGGTGGGTGAGCACCGCCTCGACCTCAGGTCACCAGCAGCGCGACCCCTAACGAGAGAGGCAGCCTGGCCTTCGAGACGTCCAGGCCGGGCACTGACCTCCCCGTCCAGCCCTGAGAGTCCCAGCTGGTCTCCTTCCAACAAAGGCCGTCCTGTCTGCACTGGGAATCTGTCGCTCGGCGTCGCCTCCTTCCTCGCTCATCCGCGCTGGGTCTCCTGGAGAACTGCGGCGGCGTCTCCACAGCCCGGGCGCTCACCTTGCCCTCCGATGTTAGAGACACGGCCTCCTCCTTAACCTCACGGACCCACCTCTGCCAGCCTCCGCCTCTTCTCCTGCGGCTCCCGTGCCGCCCGCAGCCCTCAGACTGGACAGCGTCAGGGCCTTGCTCAGGTCAGGCTCTGGCCTACGGAACGTCGTGGCTGGTGTGCCCTTCTGTGCAGAGCACTCCGACACTCTCCGCCGCAGTCACAAGGCTGCTTTGCTCTCTTACCGTTCATGTGTCCACTGGAAGGCACTTTGAATTTCCTTCAACAACTTTTCCTTCGCATTCTCAACGGGTGCAAGTGGCCCAGACTTTGGCCCATCTCGACTTTCAATGTGCCCTCCTTACTAAGCTTAACCATTTCTAGCTTTTGATTTTAAGGGAGAGACATGTGACTCTTCCTTTCACTTGAACACTTAGAGGACATTTTGAGGGTTATTAATTGGCTAGTGGGCCAGTCAGAAAACACACACCATTTATCAATTAAATTCACAATCTTATATGGGCACAATTTGTGGTACCTCAAAACAATTACAATAACAAAATCACTGATCATAGAACAACACAATATAAGAGTAATGAAAAGGTTTGAAATATTGTAAGAGTCACCAAGGTGTGCCACAGAGATACAAAGTCAGCACCTGCTCTTGGAAAAATGGCACCAACAGACTTGTTCAACTCAGAGTAGCCACAAACCTTCAATGTGTAAAAAATGCAACACCTTTGAAGTGCAACAAAGTGAAACACAACAAAACGAGGCATTCCTGTGACTATAACCCACGTAGAATCTTTCCACAATTCACTCTTCACACCCAGCATTTTGTAAAGAACATTCCAAATGCATTGAACAAGTTCTAGAACATTCCAAGAGCTGTATGTTTTTGAATTCGAATTTCTTCACGTATTCATCAAACACCTGTTCTTTCTTCCAGGCTGGTGTCTGCTCATGCTTCCCCTTCAAGAAGAAAAATAAACAAGGGAAGCTCAGATTCCTAAAAAGATTATTCTCATTCAGGATACAGCAGAGCCAGTCCCACCTTCTTCATAGAGGCACTTTCCAGAACCCACCAGCTGGTCCTGAATTCACTCCTTAATACTTCTTTTTGCTCACATTTCCAAGGCATCCAGTGGGGAGTTGCCTGAGGCACCCCACCCTGTCTTGTTGAATGAGGACACCAGCATTTCATCCAAGGCATCCAGCACGCTCAAGCGTGAGCTCCGGCCACAGGGATCTCACTGTCTGTGAGGCCCATCTGCCGCATAAGTAGGATCCAGGACTTAAATAACACAGTGTTTGGAAAGTAATCAAAGAACAGCCTCAGCCCAGGTTAGGGGAAAGCCACAATGGGTTGTGAGCCACTTCAGAAAGGGCAGAAGGTGCAAAATCAGGCCTTGACCTAAGAGTGGACCCTGATGAGCTCCCCCTGCTGGTGAACTCCCTGCTCTGCATCCGTTGTTTCCCAGCCCAGACTATCAGGTGGAACCACCTGGGCCTTGCTTGGGCTCCAAGCACTGGGGGAGTCAAGGTCACCAAGAACTCTGCCCCAAGGTAGGGCTGATACAGCCCACCTGGGAGGATAGATGGGTTATGGAAGGTGAACGCATATGAGGTAGGAGACAGAGGGTGGGACAGACTATGGGAACAACAGGTCTTCAAAGGAGAGCAACTGCACTAATCAGGAGAGGGAGGTTCCAGCGCTGCACCTGTGAAGGAGATGTGTGTGATACTGCCATCCACAGATCGACCGAGGGAGCACTGAAGAAAAGTATGTATATTTTCTGGCTGTTGCCTTGAAGAAAACAGGCAATACTTTTTTCCTGAGAGAGAGTGTGTGTGTGCACACAGGTGAGCAGGAAGGGTGGAGGGGGATGGGTGGGCAGAGGGAGCGAGAAAGAGAATCTTAAGCAGGCTCCACACCCAGCAAAGAGCCAAAGGGGGAAGGGGGGCTTGATCTCACAGCCCTGAGATTATGACCTGGGCCAAAATCAAGAATCTGATACTTAATCGACTCAGGCATCCAGGCACCCTCCCCTCCCCATTATTAATTGCCAGGAGCCGGCCCTGGCAACAGTCAGGGTTCACAGAAGGTGATGACGGAGTCGGTGATATGAGGAGACCAGACGCGAAGAGTGGTGTGGGGATCTCCTGCAAACTGTGTTTCGGGCGCCACTTGTCGCCGGGGACCAGCCTCAGCAGAGATGTGGGTCCCGAACCGTGGGATGTCTGGCAGGTGAAATAATGACACGGACACGGAGATCTGATGCAAGCTGACAGACCCGAGGTCAGTCAGGAGAGACCTATGAAGCAGGCTCAGCCTCACGCTCTGGCTTTCTAGCTCTGGCTCTCTAGCTCTGGCTCTCTGGCTCTCTAGCTCTGGCTCTGGCTCTCTAGCTCTGGCTCTCTGGCTCTCTAGCTCTGGCTCTGGCTCTCCAGCTCTGGCTCTCCGGCTCTGGCTCTCTAGCTCTGGCTCTCTAGCTCTAGCTCTCTAGCTCTGGCTCTCTAACTCTAGCTCTGGCTCTCTGGCTCTCTAGCTCTGGCTCTGGCTCTCCAGCTCTGGCTCTCTGGCTCTGGCTCTCTAGCTCTGGCTCTCTAGCTCTGGCTCTCTAGCTCTCTGCTTCTGTCTCTCTTGCTCTCTTTGCTTCTCTGTTTGTTTCTCTCTGCTTCTCTCTTTGCAGGCTCCCTGCCTTTGCCTCTGGCTCTGCCTTTGTCTCTCTTGACTGTCAAGGGTCCCAGTCTTTAATTATTCAAAAGTGAGGAAGTTGGGTGGTGCAGTTAAATCTTTAACTGTTTTTGCACCCACCCTAGAGACAGGATTAGTATTGTTACTGCAGGGTACAGAGTGATTGCTTAAACTCACAGTAGTTGAGACCATTGAGGCAGAGGGATCAAGGAGTACAGATAAGAGATATAGAGATATGACTACCAGGAGGAGGATTAAATGGAACTATATGTCTTGGATAAGCACACAAAGGACATATTGCCCCAGCCCACAGGGTACTGGCTTTCCGGATTCTAGGCGGGGAAAGCCCAGAGGGGTTTTCATTCACATTCACAGGTACCTCCACCAAAGTTTCCGGTGGCTTGGGCCTGGCAGGAGGGGCAGATCACACACTGTCCCCAACAATTAATTATAATAATATATGCACAAATCCAGTATATGTAAAATATTATCATTTTAACATGCGATCAAGAAACAAAGTTATCAATGGGGTAGTTTATATCCCTTTTTTTGTACTAAGATTTGAAATAGTTTGTAGTTTACAATTATAGCTCTCAAATTTGGTCTAGACAGTGGGTGCCCTATTGGCCAGCACAGCTTCTTAGGTGCTCTCCGTGCAGGTGAATGTGGCCCTGAACGACAAGGAAGGAGGAGGGAGACTGATGGCGGAGGGAAGGACAGGGAAGGGTTAGAAGATAGAGGGGTGCAGTGTGGAGAGAAAAAGAGGCAGGAGAGGGGGATTTCATTTCCAGATGGTGCTGTACAATCAGCATAAGCCCCAGTCCTTCAATTATTCGTCAAGTATCTGTTCTTTCTTCCAGGCTTTCTGGGGCTCAGACGAAGTATACATATATTCAAAGGAGGGAACTTTGGAAAATCTAAAGTATGGGTTTATGCACAAATGTGACAGTGTAATGATCAGTAACAATGTCCCACACTGGAGTCTAAATAAGGGAATGAAGGGATCTGATAGTCTCTATGGAGGGTGAAAAAGCATTTGGCTTAAAATTAACAAAATTTTGATTTATAAAAAATACCTCAAAAGGGCACCTGGGTGCCTCAGTCGCTTGAACATCTGACTTTTGAATTCGGCTCAGGTCATGATGTCAGGGTCAAGAACCAAGCTCCGCATGGGACTCTGTGCTCAGTGGGGAGTCTGCCTGAGATTCTCTTTCTCCCTTTCCCTCCTCCCCTCCCCTTGATCCTGCTCTCTCTCTCTCTCTCAAATAAATAAAATCTTTTTTAAAAAAAGTTTTAAAATAGGAAGGTATAGCCATAAGATTTCCTCTTTTTTTTTTTAAGATTATTTATTTATTTATTTATTCGACAGAGAGAAACAAAGCTAGAGAGGGAACACAAGCAGGGGGAGTGAGAGAGGGAGAAGCAGGCTTCCTGCCGAGGGGGGAGCCCAATGCAGGACTCAATCCCAGGACTCCGGGACCATGACTTGAGCTGAAGCCAGACGCTGGGCCACCCAGGTGCCCCTCATAATGAGATTTTCTATATGAAAATAAGAGTCAACACCATTCCTAATCATGAAATATTAGAGGCCTTCCCAGTGAAATCAAAGCAAGACCAGAACACCTGCCTTTTCTAAGCACCCTGAGCACCATTCTTTCAGTTCTGGATAAAGCAGCAATGCTTGAAAGAGAAGTGAGGACCAGTGCAAGGGGGTAGAAATCATCATTACTGTAGATACAAATATAGATTTAGAACAACCTAAGGGGGGCACCTGGGTGGCTCAGGCAGTTAAACATCTGCCTTCAACTCAGGTCATGATCCGAGGGTCCTGGGCTCCCTGCTCAGCACAGAGTCTGCTTCTCTCTCTTTTCTCTCCCTCTGCCCCTCCCCCCTACTCATTCTCTCTCAAATAAATAAATAAATAAATAAATAAATAAATATCTTTGAAAATAAAATAAATAAAACACCCTAAGGTTTGAACTATAATACTTAAAAGTGAATATACGTCTTGATGAATGTTAAAAACATAGCAGAAACAACATGGAACATTTCCAGAATAGATCACATATTAGGCCACAAATCCAATGCCAGAAAATTCAAAAAGATCAAAGTCAGACCATGCATTTTTTCTGACCACATCATTCCAAAACTAAAAGTCATCCACAAAAAAACAAAACAAAAAAACAAAACAAAACAAAAAAACATGTAGGAAGACCACAACACATGGAGGCTGAATAACATGATGTTAAACAGTGAATGAGTCAACCAGGAAGTAAAAGAGGAGATAAAAAATTGCATGAAAACATAATGGTCTAAAAGTTCTGGGATACAGCAAAAGTTCTCAGAGGGACCTACAGAGCAACAGAGGCCTACTTGAAGAAGTAAAAAAAAGGGGCGCCTGGGTGGCTCAGTTGTTAAGCCTCTGCCTTTAGCTCAGGTCATGTTCCTGGAGTCCCAGGATCCAGCCCTGCATCCTGCTCCCTGCTTAGTGGGAAGCCTGCTTCTCCCTCTCTCACTCCCCCTGCTTGTGTTCCCTCTCTAGCTGTGTTTCTCTCTGTCAAATAAAAAAAAAAAATTAAAAAAAAATAACCAACATATCATTTCTACACAGAATCAATATAAAACATTGAGATATTTTCTTGAATACTTTACTCAAAAACTAAAACGCATGCTCCCTCCAGTGTCCAGGGTGTGTTATCTTCCCCCACTTGTCCCTCTGATTTCGTCACCCCCTAACTCAGCCCAGCTTCCTCATCCTCAGCTTTGCTCAGAGAAGCCCAGTCCCTTCCCATCCCTGTCCCCACGTCTGCTGGGGCGCCCTGACCGACTGGGGCGGGGTGGGAGGAGGGGCCTCAGCATCGCTACCTGGCTCCCTGCACCAGAAGTGACTCTGCATCAAAGTCACGATTCCCAGGGGACCTCAGCACCTTGTCTCTGTCCCACCCATCACCCAGTTACCCTTGAGGCTCTTATTACGTGTCTCTGACTAAAGGACACGTTCATCTGTCTGTCTGGATGCCAGGAGCTCCAGGAGGCAGGGGCCCCTTGCTGTCCACTGACACGGTGCCCAGCACACAATAGACATTCAATAAACACGTGTAGAATAAGGGACCTGGAACTCCATCAAAAGACTGGAAAGACACGCACACACGGGTGGGGTTAAGCCTGGAGATGAGTCTTTGACTGTACCTGTTGGCCACGACCCCTCCCAGGAGCTGGGTTCTCAGCCCTGCGGGCCAGCTAAATATTGCTGAACTCTGTCTTGCCCGGTGGTCGGTATGGCTGAGGAAGCTGGGACCTGTAGGGTCAAAGAGAGGACAGGCTTGAGTGGCAGCCAGGCTCTCCTCCCTCACCAGGCTGCATCTCACATTTTCTCCAGCCCAGCCAAAAAAAGCAGAGTGGGACCTTTCCGCCAGCTCCACACTCTCCTGCTTCTGCATTCGTGTTTGTCCCTTGGCCTTTAGTGCTAACAAGTGACATACGCTAGAAAAATTTTCCAGTGTTCTTTTCTCTTATAATACAATAAAGCATAGGGCATGGAAAGCTTTTATAAGAATATAAAACACATGTGATATCCTCAGCTAGAGACAGCATTTTGTTCCTTTTAGTTATTGTATTTGACCGTATGTGTGAACTCACACACACACACACATATTTTACCCCATTTTTTAAAAAAATTCAGGATATGGAGGGGCATCTGGCTGGCTCAGTCAATAGGCCATGAGACTCTTGATCTCAGGATTATGAGCTCAAGCCCCACAATGGGCATGGAGCCTACTTAAAAAAACAAAATTAAATTAAAAAAATGAAAATCAATTTTTTGAAAGCTATAACTGGAAATCTAATTTTTTAAATAAAGTGCTCATTTCTGGGATAAATAAATAAATATCAAGATATGGGATCACAAGTGAAATAATGAACTTCTAACTTTAACATGATAGGCTGTACCCCAAAGGGAGCCTGCCAATGTCTCATAAAATACCAAAGAGTCACACAGAAAAAGAGGAAGTAGCAATACAGAATTGGGCCAGGGTCTCTGTGCTCAAAATGGCATCCTGAGGACAGCCAAAGCAATGTGATAGGGTTAGCTAGTGGTACTATCCGTCCCTATAACCTTCTCATTTTGAAGGTCGTGCTGTGGTTCAAGTGAGAACATCCTCATTTGTGAAAAACAGACGCCAAGGCATTCAGATATCTGTCACAACAGCAGTTCTTTTGCAAACGGCTCAGAAAAAGGGTTTTTGCAACTTTTCTTTAACATGTGAGTGTTTTAAATTAGAAAGTTAAATTAAGCAAAAAGAAAGAAAAGAGAAAGAAGAGAAAGAAAGAAAGAAGGAAAATAAAAAGGAAGAAAAGAAAAATTTAAAAATAAAAATAGCTTATCTGAAGCCCAGTTCAATCAACTGCATCTAAACAAGATAAAATGCAGCCCTCTCCCACATAAAACCTGCCAAGCATTTGGTGACAGCTAAGCTCCTATGTGTCCCTCGTGTCCTCCCTGTTCCAGGCTGGGCCTCTTCTGAGCCCAGGCAATGCGGGGTTTCCTTTCTCTTCTCCCATAAGTCTTCCTTCCTGTGTTCCCCATTTCTCTTCCTCAGACCCTTTCCCTCAATATCTTATTATGAACATTTTCAAGCACTCAGTTAAATCAAGGTGGTTTATAGTGTTCAGATATCTTGTGACTCTAATGAGTTTTCATCAAATCATTCCATCAACTGCTTATAAAGGGGTGTTATAATTTCTCTTTCCTGTAGATTTTTGAAACTGTATTAATCACATACACATGTATGATTAGTGACTCCCTGAAGAATTAAACTTCTTAATGTTACAAACTCACTTTTACAAAGGTACAGAAATCAAAATTGTATGATATTGGCATAAAAAGAGGCACAGCATAAAAACATGGATCAATGGAACAGAATAGAGAGCCCAGAAATAAACCTAAACATATATGATCCATTGATTTACTACAAAGGAGTCAAGAATATACAATGGGGAAAGAACAGTCTCTTTAATAAACAATACTGGGAAAACTGGACAACCATGTACAAAAGAATGAAATTTGATCACTATCTTACACCATACACAAAAATTAATGCAAAGTGGATTAGAGACTGACCATAATACGGTACCAAACCGTAACTCCTAAAGAAAACATAGGTGGCAAGATTCTTGACGTAGGTCTTGGTAATTATTTTTTGAATGTGACACCAAAAACAAAAGCAACAAAAGCAAAAATAAACAAGCGGGACTACATCAAACTAAAAAGCATCTTAGCAGCAAAGGAAACTATCAAACAAAATGAAAAAGGCAACCTACAAAATGGGAAAAGATACCTACAAATTATATATATATATTTATATATATATATATATACACACACATGTATGTAATTTACTATTGAGTTGTATGTGTATATGTATATATATGTGCGTATATATGTATGCATATATGTATATATGTATATTTGTGCATATATGTATACATGTATACACACACATATATGTACACACATATATACATACATATACATATAGAACTCAATAGCAAAAATATAAACAATCCAATTTAAAAATAGACAAGTCATCTGAATCACCATTTTTCCAAAGAAGACATACAGAGGCCAATAGGTACCTGAAATAATGCTCAACATCACTCATCAGGGAAATGCAAATCAAAACCACAATGAGATATCACTTCACACTTGTTAGAATGGCTATTATCAGAAAACCCCACAAGAAATAATAAGTACTGGCAAGGAAGCAGAGAAAAGAAAACCTTGTATACTGCTGATAGGACTATAAAGTGGTGTAGCCTCCCAGGAAAACATTCTGGAAATTCCTAAAATACCATATAATCCATCAATTCCACTTCTGGATATTTATCCAGAGAAAAGGAAAATACGAACTTGAAAGGACATATCTCCCCACCCCCCACCCCCGATCGCTGCAGCATTATTCACAACAGAAAAGACACGGAAACAACTTAAGTACTTATTGATGGAGGAATGAATGCAAAATTGTGATACATATATTATCTTTTTTTAAAAATATTTTATTTATTTGACAGAGAGAAACACAGCCAGAAAGGGAACACAAGCAGGGGGAGTGAGAGAGGGAGAAGCAGGCTTCCCGCCGAGCAGGGAGCCCGATGTGGGACTCGATCCCGGGTCTCCGGGACCATGACCTGAGCCGAAGGCAGTCGCTCAACCAACTGAGCCACCCAGGCACCCCATGATATGTATGTTATCTTGTGTACATATCATGTATACATACAAATCTTGTCACTTGTGGCAACATGGCTGGACCCTGAGGGCATTATGATAAAGGAAATAAATCAGACAGAAAGACAAATACTATAGAATCTCACTTATATGTAGAATCTTTAAAAAAAAAAAAAAAAAACTTAGGGCCCAACAAACAAATCTGTGGTTCCCAGAGGTGGGAAGGTGGATGGATGAAATGGGTAAAGGTGGTGAAATGACAAACTTCCAGTCACCAAACAAGTAAGTCCTGGGTGTAAAGTACAACATGCAGACTGTAGTTAATAGTGCTCTTCTGCATATTTTAAAGTTGCTAAGAGAGTAGTCCTTGAAAGTTCTCATCACAAGAAAAAAAAATTGGAACTATATGTGGTGATAGATGTTAAGTACACTTATTATGGTCATCACTTTACAATTATCCAAATAAATACTATGCAGCCATCAAAAAAACCCCCAAAATCCTGCCATTTGCAGTGACATGGATGGAACTAGAGGGTACTATGCTGAGTGAAATAAGTCAATCAGAGAGACAATTATCATGTGATCTCTCTGATATGAGGAATTTGAGAGGCAGGGTGGGGGATCATGGTAGGGAGGGAGGGAAAAACAAGGTGGGACCAGGGAGGGAGACAAACTATAAGAGACTCTTAATCTCAGGAAACAAATCGAGGGCTGCTGGAGAGAGAGGGTGGCTGGGGGATGGGCACTGGGGAGGGCATGTGCTACGGTGAGTGCTGTGAGTTGTGTGAGACTGATGAATCACAGACCTGTACCCCTGAAGCAAATAATACATGCTATGTTAATTTTATCCAAATAAAATCATGATGTTTTACACTTGAACATAATATAATGCCATGTGTCAGTTACAGCTCAATTAAAAAACCCCACCCCCACCACACATCCAGCAGCCACACTGGTGGGGGCCACTGATTCCCCTGAATCTACAGGGCACTCCCCTCTGCTTTGTAAAACCATTTCACACTTTCTCTTCCTACCATACTTCCTGACCACTTTTCACTCTCTGCCAATGGTCGTGCTTCTTAAACTTGGGGGACAAAGTAGAAACTCTCTGTGGAAAACTTCCATGTGCTCCATTCAGGGAATCCCCCCATCGGCCTGCTTCACTGCCCACATCTTCTGCCTCTCCTCCCATGAGGATAAATAAAGTTCAGTAAAGTTCCTTTTTTTTTGGAGATATTCTTTGGAAGTCAACGTCATCTGACGTTAAGATGGTCCCAGCAGATTTCATACCCTTGCTATTTGCATGATGTATCTCTTCTATCCTTTTAATTTCAATGTCTGTGTTGAGGTTCTATATTGTGTCTCTAACTGACAGTACGTAGTTGGTCTCACTCTTTCAACTCTCTAACCTTTTCTACTTTTGAATTATAGTGTCATATTATAAAAATTAATATGGTTAAAATAGCTCTATATGTTACCATTCACTTTGTCCAGTCTTTCCCCCTTCTTCTTCCTTCCCTGCATACTTTGATGTTAAGTAATTTTTAGAATTCCATTTTATATGTGTATTGGCTTTTTACCTATTCATATTTCCATTGACTCTATTTTTTTTAAAGATTTTATTTATTTATTTGACAGAGAGAAACACAGCCAGAGAGGGAACACAAGCAGGGGGAGTGAGAGAGGGAGAAGCAGGCTTCCCACTGAGCAAGGAGCCTGATGCGGGGCTCGATCCCCGGTCTCCGGGATCATGACCTGAGCTGAAGGCAGTCGCTTAACCAACTGAGCCACCCAGGCGCCCCCATCGACTCTATTTTTTAAAAAGATTTATTGATTTATTTCAGAAAGAGAAAGAAAGCACAAGTTGGGGGGTGCAAAGGGAGGAGAGAGAATCTCAAGCAGACTCTGGGCTGAGCATGGAGTGCAATGTGAGGCTTGATGTCACAATGTAAGGCGAGATCACAGCCAGAGTCCAAACCAAGAGTCAGACATTTTAAAAGATTTTATTTATTTGACAGAGAGAGTGATCAGAAATAAGCAGAGACGGGGCGCCTGGGTGGCTCAGTTGGTTGGGCGACTGCCTTCAGCTCAGGTCATGATCCCGGAGACCCAGGATCAAGTACCACATCGGGCTCCCTGCTCGGCGGGAGGCCTGCTTCTCCCTCTCTCATTTCCCCTGCTTGTATTCCCTCTCTAGCTGTGTTTCTCTCTGTCAAATAAATAAAATCTTAACAAATAAATAAATAAATAAATAAATAAATAAATAAATAAATAAAATAAGCAGAGAGGCAGGCAGAGAACGAGGGGGAAGCAGGCTCCCCACTGAGCAGAGAGTCCGACATGGGACTCGATCCCAGGACCCTAAGATCATGAGCTGAGCTGAAGGCAGAGGCTTAACCCCCTGACCCACCCAGGTGCCCAAGAGTGAGACATTTAACCGACTGTGCCAGTCACATGCCCCCATCTCTCTCTCTCTCTCTCTCTCTCTCTCTCTTTTTAATTTTAAGTAGGCTCCTTGCTCAATGTGGGGCTTAAATTCACAACCCTGAAATTAAGAGTGGCATGCTCCACTGACTGAGTCAGCTGGGCGTCCCTACACATATTTCCATCCACAATATGCAACTGGCACAGGCAGTACAATACACAATCTTTGTGTCTGCTGAAAAGGTTTCAGTCCATTGAAAGGTTCTTAAAAGATTTCTTTCTTTTAAATATTCATTTATTTATTTATTCATGAGACACAAAGAGAGAGAGAGAGAGAGAGAGAGAGAGAGAGAGAGAGGCAGAGACAGAGAGAGAAACAAGCTCCCCAAGGAGCAGGAAGCCCAATGTGGGGCTTGACTCCAGGACCCCAGAACCACAACACAAGCCAAAAGCAGATGCCCAAACATCTGAGCCACCCAGGCAGCCTTAAAAAGAGATTTATTGAGGAAGAAATGACATGCCATGAGCTGTACCTAATTAAATCACACAATTTGATAGATTTTGACCTATGTCTGTATCTATGAAATTGCCACCACAGTCAGG
Organism: Spilogale gracilis; assembly: GCA_004023965.1. NCBI lineage: Eukaryota > Metazoa > Chordata > Mammalia > Carnivora > Mephitidae > Spilogale > Spilogale gracilis. The sequence continues at coordinate 3,420 of PITA01030714.1, read as the reverse complement.
CTAATGGCCATGTCATCACCACCAAAGTTTCCTCTTGCCCCTCCTGCCCTGACCCTTTGGCCCTGTGGAACTATTGATCTACTTTCTGTCACAACAGATTAATTTGAAGTTTCTGGATTTTCACATAAATGGAAACAGAATATATATCCCTTTCTCTTGGTTTTCTCTCACTCTGAATTATTATTTTGAAACTCACCCATGTTGTTCTGTGCATCAATATCTCATTCCTTTTCATTGCTGAGTTGCATTGCTGAATGAATAGTGTAGTATTAGTGTCGAAAGTAAGGGGCTCATAACAAGATAGACCAGTTCATCACCACTCCCCCATTCTTTTTACAGTAGCTATCCTAGGAGTCGCCTATATTCATGTTAGAAACCACACAAGCAATGTAACAATATTTCATTGCATGCAGTTTTAAGAAATTAAGAGAACATAGTAGTCCTTTCCTCTTTCTGGTGATCTTTCTTCCTTCCTTCCTTAACATGTAGGTTTCCACTGGCTGTCATCTGTTGGACCTATAACCTTCATTCAGTCTGCTGGTAATGAAATGCTGCTATTGTCTCCAAAATCACATTCATAGGCCTCATTCTTAAGCCCTTTTCTACCCATTTACACTTTGATTATGTCGATGGCCTCTGCCAGACTCAGGTTACAAAACCTAGAATCCACCTTGAGTCTCTTCCCTCTCTCACCAAACCCAAGTCATCCTCTGCTGCTGTTATCCCTCACACCTGTGTCTGTTGCCACTTTCCTCTTCAGGCCGATACAACCTAAGTTCTTACCTTAACCACTAGGACCTGTGCCAAATGCTGCTCGGGTCACGTTTAAGTTCATGCATCTAGTCCACCACCCAAAGGGCAAACAATTTTCTCTTTATAAACAAACATCTTTACAAGTGCTAGTTTGATCAGGGATCACGGACTGCACACGGCACCTGGCTGCAGTTCCTTGGGATGATGCTCCCTGACTTCTGTTCTGTCCTCAGCCTACCTGTCCTGTTTCCCACCACCCACACTAAACAAACTGTAGAACAAGACAAGATCATATGAGCATCAGTAGGGAAAATTCGAACCCAAGTCATGCACGCATCTGGGGAAGGCATGTCTGGAGCCTGGTCAGCCATACTGGGCAAGGAGCATCAGGGACATGACATGGCCCTTCCTTTCCTTAGGACAGATGAGGGTCACCGGGAGAGGCAGTCACAGATCACCTCACAGTTGATAGAAGTGAAAACGGCTTGGAGGAGCTGCCCAGGCCAAGGTGGCAATGCCAGGGGTGGCAGCGATGCTGGTGGACATAGAGAGGAAAGTCCACACAGACAGGATCCGGTAAGAGAGGTCAAAGTAATCGGCGGGACAGAGGATGAAACATTCTAGTTTGTAGTTATCTCTGCTTAAGGAAACTAGGGACATGGCCAGAGATCTAGACTGTGCTAACCTGCAGACCCGGACTCAGGGGTGAGTGTATATGTAAAAGAAACAGAAAAACAAAAGAATGCCTGAGGAGAACTGAGCTAGGCACATATTAAGCACTGCTTGTAAGTACACACTGTGACGTATAAACATCAGCCATGAGGTTGACTTTAATGAAAACCACATCCTTGGGGTCAGCAATATCATAGCTTGGGGGCTTGCAATAACTCTGCCACAGTCCAAATATAGGTAAGTAACTTTCCCTGTCACCATCACAGCCTCTCTGAAGGTGAGATAAGTTGCCTTTTTCTTTTAGTTATGTAGGACTCTGGCCTCATCTCCTCCAGTAGACTGTGAGCTCCCAGGAGCAGGATAAACATGGGTTATTTGTTCCTCTCCCCAAGAGCCTGGACTTTCCCTGACTGAAGGGCTCATCAACTGCTTGGTGGGTTAACAAGAACATCCTCCCTTAGGACACAAAGAAGGTGAGCCTAAGAATGGCCTCATCGCAGTGCATAAAGACAGTTTCCAAGCTGTAGCACAAGGAGAGGACCCAAAGGGAGCCCTATAACTTCTCTTGAAGAGACAAAGGCAGGAATTCCAAGATGCTGAATGCAGGGCAGTGAGCTGAAAAAGAAGCTGCACAGAGAGTGTTCTGGAGATGTGCAGAGGAGCCCATCCAGGGCATGGGCGCCTGCTGACCTGTTCATACATGATAGGGACCCACCCCCAAGCTGAAGAGAGACCATCAGAAATCAGTCGGCTGGGGCACCTGGGTGCCTCAGACAGATGAGTTCCTGAATCTTGATCTCAGCTCATGTGTTGACTCAGGGTCATGAGTTCAAGCCCAGCACTAGGCTCCATGCTGGGTATGGAGCCTACTTTAAAAAAAATTTTTTTTTCAGGGCACCTGGGTGGCTCAGTTGGTTAAGCAACAGCCTTCGGCTCAGGTCATGATCCTGGAGTCCTGGGATCAAGTTCCACGTCAGGCTCCCAGCTTCTCCCTCTGAGCTTCTCCCCTCTCATGCTCTCTCTCTCTGTGTCAAATAAATAAAATATCTTTTAAGAATAAAATATATTGGGGCGCCTGGGTGGCTCAGTTGTTTGGGTGACTGCCTTCGGCTCAGGTCATGATCCCGGGGACCCGGGATCGAGCCCTGCATCGGGCTGCCTGCTTGGCGGGAAGCCTGCTTCTCCCTCTCTCACTCCCCTTACTTGTGTTCCCTCTCTCGCTGTGTTTCTCTCTGTCAAATAAATAAATAAAATCTTAAAAAAATAAAATAAAATATATTTATATTAAAAAAATTCAGTGGACTGGACAGGGTTGAGGCTCACCGAAGGCTGAGAATTGCTTTTGCTCCCATTCATTAGAATGGATGAACTGCATATTAGGGTTACTGGCTGGTTATTAGAAATTTATATTAGAGTCTTGGTAGTTAAAATTAGTCCAAGTAAGTTGACTGTAGCCCAGGCATAAAGTTTAAAAGGTAATATCAGATGATATTTCTTTAAAATTTTGGGATACAATTTCTTCTAATGGACCAAAATATGCCCTAAATCTAGTGTACAGTTTTGTTCTAGTCTCCAGTCTGATCATGTTCTCACCTTTTTCTTTCTTTTTTCAACCAACTGCTTATCTTATTAACTCCTTTTTAAAAATCTTTTTGAGGTGGCACCTGGGTGGCTCAGTTGGTTAAGTGACTGCCTTCACCTCAGGTCATGATCCTGGAGACCCGGGATCAAGCCCCACATCAGGCTCCCTGCTCCGCGGGAAGCCTACTTCTCCCTCTCTCACTCCCCCTGCTTGTGTTCCCTCTCTGGATGTGTTTCTCTCTGTCAAATAAATAAAATCTTTAAAAAAAAATCTTTTTGAATTTTCATCTTTATAGTCATATTCCATTCCTTCATCATGTTTACCCTTGTATATACATATATATGTATATATATGGTATAACTTTATATAGTTACAACCACACACACACACACACACACACACACACACACACA